>JAOQMS010036610.1:0-40067 GCA_027563885.1 Erythroxylum longipes | reverse complement strand
TTTCATCATCTTTTGATATAAGATATGAAATATTTTGACTTCTCAAATCATCTAAATTAATCCTATAGAGATTGTTTTGTCTCTTGGAAGAAAAGAATATGAACCCGTCCTTGTTTCTAACTAAACAAGAATTTTGATTAAAGGATACTTCAAAAATATAATCACATAATTGACTTATACTGATTAGATTATGTTTTAAACCATCAACTAGCATAACATTATCAATAGTTGAAAAGAATCTTTACCAATTTTGCCTATCCCAATTATTTTGCCCTGCTGTTTGTCTCCAAAAGTTACTGATCCTCCTTGCTTATGTTGGAGGTCTAGGAACATAAACCTTCTACCCGTCATGTGTTGTGAGCAGCCACTTTCTAAGTACCAATAATGATGGTTGCTTCTTCCAAGTAAAGAGATCTACAGTATATATTATGTCCTTCTTAGGTACCTAAATTTTCTTGGGTCCTTTGGGGTTAGTCTTATAATTATTCTTAGAATAATAATAAGAATATTGTTTCTTCTTCTTAGGAAAAAAATTCTTATTACAAAAAACATTTTTATTATGAATTGAATTTCTACCAGAGAAGCCTAAACCACTTTTATCATTTGGAAGCCTATAACTTCCAATCATATCATTCATTCTTTTTGTAGTCTTTGAAAATTTTGATAAATCAGCTAAAATAATATTTACCCTTTGTTCTAACTGATTAGTCTTCTCAAATCTATCTATAGTAACTTTCTTTTTCATATCATCTACTTGTTTCTTAAGGCAGACATTTAATTCTTCTAAGATTTTTGTATTCTTAGAATTTTCAACAAATTTCTTTTTCAACAATCTATATTGTTTTAGAATAGTATGAGAATCTCATAACAATTCTAAATAAGCATGCTGAAGATCATTAAAGTCAGAGATTATCTCATTATCACTTTCACCTTTAGCTACGAAGCATATGTTTGCTTATTCTGATGAATCTGAGTTGGATTCAGATTCAGACGAATCCAGATCTTCCCATTTTTCCATCATGCCTTTTTTGTTTCTTTGATTCTTCTTTTGTTCTCTTTTGAGCAAGGGGTATTTAGACTTGTAATGTCCCAGTTTATTGCAATCATAGCAGATGATAGAGTTTTTCTCATTCTTCAAATTATCTTTGCTAATCCTTTTTAAAGAGGAATCTTTATTACCTTTAGTTTTCTTTTTCCACATCCTTCTAATCTTTCTTCAAATGAAAGATAGTTTGTCTTCATCTTCACTTGAATCTTGATTAGATTCACTAGCATCGTCATTCTTGATTTCTTTAATCTTTAATGCTTTTGAAAACAAGCTTCTATTTTTCTGTATTTTCTGATTCTTCTAACCAGCCTTCAGTGCAATAGATTTGTCCCTTCATAGTTTGTCTTCTACATTAAGCTCTACTTCAAGGATTTTCAGTGAACCAAGCAATTCATCTAGCTTAAGCTTGTTTAAATACTTGGCCTCTTGTATTGTTGTTACTTTGGGTCTCTATCTTTTTGGAAGACTTCTGAGGATCTTTTTGAAATGATCTTGACTATCGTAGATTCTCCCTAGAGCTTTAAGTCCATTAATGATTGTTTGAAATTGCCCAAACATTTGATCAATAGACTTACCATCTTTCATCTTGAAAAGCTCATACTGATGAACAAGAATACCAATCTTGTATTCTTTCACCTGGTTTGTGCCTTCATGTGCAATGGCTAATGTGTCCCACATTTCCTTTGCAAATTTGCATTCATGAACCTTATCATATTCACTTATGCTTAACGCACAACTTAAAAAGAACTTAGCCTTTTAATATAATTAAACACGAGCTTTCTGATCAACTGACCATTCATTACAAGAAATGCTTTTCACTTCGTAGTCTGTTGGAATATATGGATCACTTTCAATAATATCCCAAAGATCAATATGTGTGGATTCTATGAAGAGCCACATTTTGTCCTTCCAATAATGATAATCTTCACCATTGAATGCAGGAGGTCTTGTGACTGAGGCACCTTTAGCTATAAAAACATGTGATTCAGCCATGGATCTTTGTCCTCACTTTGTAACAGTGTTTCTTGGAAACTTCGCTCTGATACCAACTGAAGTAAATCACTTGTTATTATAGAAATCAAGTAATATGTAAGAATACACAAGAAGGGGGCTTAAATTGTGATAAATCGTCTAAGATTGAAATCTTTAAAAAATTCTTGATTTTCTTGAAAGATTCAGACAATTTACAAAACAACGCATATAATTCGTTTGAGTAATGCAACAGAAGAAATAGTATTTATTCTTCTAACAACATGAAATTAAAGAGATAAGGGTTAGAGAATATGACACCGTGATTTATACTGGTTCACCTTTAACCTTAGGGTTACGTCCAGTCCTCAGAGTATATCTGAGATTTCACTATCTCTTTCAACATTTACAAGTATTATTTTACACTTCCAGAGCCTCTTCAGGTCTCTTTCACAAAGTATTCTTTAACTGCTATCTTAGTCTCTTTAGGTTGTATCCTTCCCTTTCACTAAAAAGATTTTGAGTTTTCTAAACTCACGTTATAGGTCAACTGATCACTCTCCTCTCTTCTTTTCACTCAAGCTATTTTTTATAGTATCGTAAGTAAAGAATTGAGAGTTGAAGGTTCAGAGTTGTAAGGTTGTGTCTTGTGTATATTGTATTTATTGTTGTTTTTTTATGACTATAAGTGATATTTATAGTTTAAATCTCCAACGGTCTTCTTGAAAACTGCTTGTAGAATTTTCAAAGATCAGTTGTTAGTTGAGTCTTGTAACCAACTCCAATTAACTAACTAACTGACGTTGTAAGTTGTTCTTCAATTATAACGTATTGATTTGTTTTGTATAATTCGTTTTATGTCTTTGCTTCGTCTGATGACTTTGCTTGAATATCATCTTGACTTCTTGGTTTGTGCCTCTTACATTTATCTGCACACTTAACAAACATCAAAACAGTTCACACACTCTTCTATTATTATTATTATTTGACTTTCATCAAAATTAATAGAAGGAGTGAAGTCTCCTTAACTTAACATGGAGTCCACTGGGAAGTTATCCCATTATCTCAAAGATAAGTTATAAATTCCTTGTTTAAGCATTCACCACCTCGATCAGATCGAAATGCCTTAATACTTTTACTAAGTTGTTTCTCTACTTCATATCTAAATTGTTTGAACATTTTAAACACTTCAGACTTGTATCTCATTAGATACACATACCCATATTGTGAATAATCATCGATAAAAGTAATGAAGTAAACAAAACTACCCCTGGTATGAATTGACATTGGACCACATACGTCATAATGTATTAGGTCTAATAACCCATTCATTCATTCACCCTTTCCTTTAAAAGGTAATCTTTTCATCTTGCCTAACAAGTCAGATTCGCATGTGTCATATGATTTATAATCAAATGACCCTAGGCTACCATTCTTGTGTATCTTAATCATGCATTTCTCACTTATATGGCTAAGTCGACAATGTCATAAGTAAGATGATTTTAGGTTATCTCGTTTTTGTATGTTATTGTCATTGATATTTAAAATTGAATTGGACATATATAATATATAAATTCCATTACACAATGTAGCAATACCATATAACATTTCATTCAACTTAATTGAACAACCATTGCTTGAAAAAGTTAAATGAAATCTTGCTTTATTAAGACATGAAACAAATACAATGTTTTTAGTCACAACGGGTATATAATAGTAATTTTCCAAAATTAACTCTAGCCCACTAGGAAGATACAAAACTTATGTCCCTATAGCTAATACAGCAACTCTTGCTCCATTTCCCACTCGTAGGTCTATCTCTACCTTTTTAAGCAGTCTACTATCCCTGAGACCCTGCATATCAACACATATGTGTGAGCTAAATCTGGTGTCTAATACCCAAATGTTATGATCAGAAATTGTATTAACCTCAATGACAAATATCTTACTTGAAGTGGATGGTGGGGCATCTAATGCCTTCTTCTAATTCAGCGACCCCAAATAGGCTTTGCAATTCCTCTTCCAATGTCCTTCCTTGTTGCAATGGAAGCATATCCACATTATTGTTGTCTCGTTTGCCTTCTTCTTAGCTACACCTCCCACTAGCTTCTTGGACTTCTTCTTCTTCTTTTGGTTCTTTCAAGAACAAGAAGCAGAGTCAACTAGCATCAAAGCCTTACTGTCCTTTTTGACAGTTTGTTCAACTGTTTTGAGCAGATTAATTAGCTCAAGAATAGTTGTGGATATTTGGTTCATCTGATAGTTAAGCAAATACTGTGAATAACTATCAGTCAAACCAGTCATAATTCAGTCTATACTTAATTCATGATACATAATGCAACCCAAACTAGCTAATCTCTCAATGTAGCCTTTCATCTTCAGCGCATACTGCACCAAAGATGATCCCTCAGCCATCTTTGAAAGGAAAAGTAACCTTGAGGTATCGAACCTTTCAAACCGAGCTTGCTCATCAAATAGTTCCCTTAGATGGTAGACTATGGTATGAGCCTCCATAGCTTCATGCTGCTTATGCAATTTTAGTGACATAAAGGCCAACATAATACAGGTAGGCAACTCACTATCATCTAGTAGCTTCATGTAAGCTTCATGTAAGCTCTCTAATCTTCATCAGATGCATCAGCAACAGGGGGATCGGGAAGTGGTTCATCTAGGACATATCCTAGTTTTTCAGATTTGAGAATAATTCTCAAATTCTATAGCCAATCCAAGAAGTTTGGTCCTATGAGTTTGTTGGAATCTAACAAGGAGCGTAGGTTCACACTAGAAGACATCGTACGATTCGATAACCTAAAAGAACTAGAGAAAGTGTTAGAATGTGCACTTCATGCATATCTATAAGGACTTTAATAACAAGTATTATAGGTCCCACTATTCTTATTCAAATCCATAGCCCTCATTACGAATTCGAGAAAACTTATAGTTTTCTTAATGGGTCGATATCAAATATCACTAAAAATGACCTTGGGTTTGCCCAACAAGCCACCTTAGGTCAATCGGTAGGTATCATTCATACCAATTGCATTCAATTATGCAACTATCACCTGGGGCCATCAACTTTTGATTTAGCATACTCATTGGGTTATCAACTCTTAATTTATATACATCCCATGTATATAACCAAACTGCACCTTTATCCATGTTAACCTTAGGTTTACCCAACAAATGAATGCTTCCAGTTAGGACCAATCTATTGGTCTAGAAATCTAATTTCCATGGTTTGAACATATTTGGGTATAGCGGGCTTGGGTTTGCCCAACAACCCAACTCTAAAAGAACTCTGGTTCTTGCCATATCAATGGAAGGCATAAGTCCTAATATTTTGTTTGATGGATTTGTCCTTTGTTCTGATCAATACTTAGTTGATCTTGGTTATGTATATCACATATACATTATGGATAACTCAATTGAATTGAGCCCATGTCTATAACTACCTTTAAAATGCATCTAATGCATGTATCACACAAAGGAGGTTTAAATTTAGGTTGTGACTTGACTATGCTTCTAAAGTTCTTGAATCAATTCAACTCTTGAACCTAATCGGGTACTAGTATTAGTTTGGGATAATTCGAATTAAGAATGTAATTCAATTAGGAACCCTAAAATTAGTTATTTTGATGTCCAGATTAAACACTTTAATCCTAGTCTATAAGGCTTTATCTAGTCACAATCGAAATGCTAGGCTCTACTTGGAATAATTCTAAATTAATCCCTAGGGTTTACAAAATTCTCGTACACCAATTTGTCCTCTATAATATCCCTAGGTCATCTCAAATTTATCTAAACAATTTCGGCATATATGTTAAAATTATCTTGACGGCCAAAATTGTCAAGACAAATAAGTTAACTTACTAGATACTAAAGAGACCGATTCGATGTTCAGAAATTTTCCAGAGCCCTAATTTCAAGCACATGCATTAAGCATGTTATTTTCATCAAAATAATATATTTCTTATCACATAAGAACTTTATTCAGGTTTCATAACCGAAATAAATACATTATAAGTCATTAAGTCAACTCTATCAACTTTCAAAAAGTCAACCAATGTTGACTTTGAGTTTATTTATTACTTGAATCAAATTCAATTAATTCTAGAAAAATTACAAAGTCTCATACACATCCTTAATGTGTCTAATAAAAAATTCCAGAACCTAATTTTTGGGAATTATTTATTAATAAATATGAGTAAGCCAACACATCATATGTGTATGACACTTGTCACATTACTTCTAACACTAGTCAAACATTACATCATGCATGCATGAGATAACCACTTTAACAACAAGTGTCACACATCTCATACAGGTGGCAACATCTCATCTTGCATGTGCATGAAAAAAATTTAAAAAATTAATATAGAATTTTCATGCATGCATGTTCATCACATTTCCAAAATTTCCGGAACATCATACATGCATCAAGCTGAAACTAAATTCATAATAAAATAGCAAATGACATTCAAGAAATATTTAGGTGAAAAAAAAACTAATTTTCTAGAATTAATACGAAAATTTCAAAATCAGCACATGCAATCAGTTTTTCAGAAAATCCCAGAAATCAGCATATGAATAGTCTGGATATAAATAAAAAAAATAGCAAATGACATTCAATTGTAATATCCTTTTACAAAAACATAATATAACATCTTATAAACATTTCTATAAAAGGAAAATAGAAAAAAATTCTATAATTTACACTAACTCTTTAAAAACAACAAGCAAGTCAGTCACAACCCAGCAAACACTTTACGCATGTTTAATACATCATCTTTTACATGCACAAACAAGCTTTGATACCACTATTGGGCTAGCCATGGTTGCATGCATCACATGCATACAAATTCAGTGGAAGTTTCAAAATCAAAATTTCAACACCTTTACAACCCCATATCCACAAGATCTAACATGCAAGTAACGATATGTATAAAAGAACATGAAATGTAATCTTTTTACCATGTATATCTCCTCCTTTCTTATTTCTTCTCCGGGTTTAGGTTGTTGTAAACACCAAACCCTTCCTTGATCTCTAAAACACACAAATATGGAAGAAGAAACGATGTATAAGGGTTATTTGAGCACCAAACTAGATGAGTTCTAGTAGATGCTCAAGATGAAGGAAGATTGGTCAAGAATCTTGTTGCATACACTTCGATTCATGTAACAATTGCATGAATTGAAAGAACAAGACTCAAGACACTTCACTCTTACTCTAAAACTCTTCTAGAGACCTTATGTTGTCACTTATATGTGTTGGCCTTGCTAGCCACGATCATGGCATACCTCGCCTTAGGTCACGATCATGGCCTTATGAGTCACGATAGTGGCCTTCTTAAAATAGGCCATACACACTTGTTTTTTATCCGATATTTTATACATGTGACCCTTAGTTTCCCAGATATTTTAGGCACTTAAATTAACTCTTAATTAAAATATATCATGAAGGGTTTCATGATGCCTATTTGTCAGAATATAAGTGGATTAACACATAAACTTTTTGATAGTTAATTATTCAACTTATGAACCTTTCCATAGACATTTACCATATAATTTGTCCTTTCACCATACTAAACCCCACTTGGTTCAGAGCATGGGCCATGTGTCAACTCCCAGTAGACTAACTATGTCACATCTAGTCCAAGTGATTTTAGTTTTTGTCTTAAGATCTCATTACTCTATGTGTCATTGAAGACTCTCTTCATGACATATAATTGCTCTAGCTAGAGACTCCTGAGTAATGACCCCGACAAGAGGTTGTAGGTATCATATCCTTCTATCAGGAGTGGTGAATGCTTTATTGGCTACCCAATTACCTTCAAATATAAATAGTTGTACCCAATCGCCACCCTAAGATCGACCTTGTCTTGGGGTAACAAGGAATGATGTCATAGCATAGGATTTATATCCAAGATATCCTTGATTACCTCAAGTCTAAGGATATTTGCACCATTGCTATGATGAGATTAATCATTGACATTCGATAAATCCTCCATATGATAATCTCATAGCGGGTCATCAGATGTACTACTACCACTACCCTTAGTAATCATCCACATACTAACTTTAAATATCTCATGCTTAAAGTTTATGAGATCTACTACTTGATCAAATCAAGGAGTATAATATGTGCTACTCTGTCTGGATTAATAATGTCATGTCTTACTAATCCTATGACTAGGGATTGTCTTCAGATACTAACATAATTGCACATGATAGGAATCTCATTATCGTGATCTCATCATGATTTCCTTCATATTTTGTTTTGTTTCATTGACTTCATTAATTCGATTTATGATCAATATAAGTTCATATATAAATGAATATCAAATCAATGAAAAATGCCTTTTCTTTATTAATCAAAATAAATTTTGTACAAAAGTTCTGCCTTTAGAGCACTACTCTAACACCCGTATCTTTAGGAACAATGTAACTTAGGTTAGATAACCCGAACATATGAGGTTACTACTTATATTGATCGTTTTCCATTTCATAATGCCGCTGCTAAATAAAATCTAGTGATTGTATACTATGTTATTTGGTAGTTAGGTTTCATTAATTTATGTGATTTTAATGGCGTCCATGTAAGATAACATATTTCATCGACAACATATTTAATGGAAAGCATATGTGAGTGACATGAACAGGCAGCACAAAAATGATGGATCAAAACATAGAAGGAAAGCAGCTGAAGGTGAGTAAAATCGCAATGCAATAGATGTTGGGGCAGAAACGCAGACCATGCCTACGTTTAATGCAAATCAGATGAATACGTTTAATACAGGCATCTGCGTTTGCATACAACATCTACTTTTAACATAGACATTTGCATTAAACAAAGACAATATATGTGTTTGATAGGTGCAAGGCTTTTAAATTAAAACACACAGTAACAAAGGGGAGTGAACAGTAAGGTGGGTAGAGAGTAGCTTAGAGAAGGGAGCAATGGAGGTGATGGAGAAGAGAAGAGTATTCAGTTGTCTCTTCAATTTTTTCACCACTAAAGTAGCTATGGAGAAGATGGTTCATGCTTAGAGCATGAAAATGGAGATGGAAGGTTAGCTTGCCAATTTCAGTTCAACGAGGATATCAACGCCAAATCATGGTTAAGCCGTTTTATTATATTAACTTGTAATATCTTTTCTAATTGTGATGTTGTTTTTAGTGATTTGATTGGGTTTTCAAATGGATGTTCTTAATATGTTATTTTGATTATTTTATTTCGAACCTATTGCTATAACATTGAATGTAATACATAAGCATTACTTATCGTGTTTGTTGGTAGCATCTAATGATCCTGTATCATTAGGAACAATGTAACTTAGGTTGAATAACCCAAATATGCGAGGTTATTACTTATATTGACCATTTTCCATTTCATAATGCCACTGCTAAATTAAATCTAGAGATCATATCCTAGGTTATTTTGCAGTTAGGTTTTGTTGATGTATGTGATTTTAATGGCATTCCACGTAAGATAAATTATTTAATGGACAACATATTTAACGGAAAGCCCATGTGAGTGATGTGAACAGGTAGCAAAAAAGTGATGGATCAAACATAGAAGGAAAGCAACTGAAAGTGAGCAAAATGACAATATAATAGACGTTGGGGCAGAAACACAGACCATGCCTACGTTTAACGCAAATAAGATGTCTATGTTTAATGTAGGCATATGCGTTCGGAGACAACATCTACTTTTAACGTGGACGTTTGTGTTAATCATAGACAATGTATGCATTCAATAGGTGTAAAGCTTTTAAATTAAAACGTACAGTAACAAGGGGGAGTGAACAGTAGGGTGGATAGAAAACAAAGCAGAAAATAATGAGTAGCGTAAAGAAGGGAGCAATGAAGGAGTTGAAGTAGAGAACAATATTATGTTCTCTCTTGAATTTTTTCACCACCAAAGTAGCTAGGGAGAAGATGTTTGATGCATGGAGCATAAAAATGGAGATGAAAGGCTAGCTTCCTAATGTCACCTCAACGAAGATATTGACGCTAAGTCACGGTTAAGCCATTTTATGATATTAACTTGTAATATCTTTTTGAATTGTTATATTGTTTTTAGTAATTTGATTGAGTTCTTGAATGGATGATCTTAACATGTTATTTTGAATGTTTTATTTCAAACCTATTGCTATAACATTGAATTTAATCCACAATCATTACTTTTAATGTTTGGTAGTAGCATCTAATGATCATTTATCATTAGGAATAATGTAACTTAGGTTAGAAAACCCGAACATGTGAGGTTACTACTTATTTTGACCATTTTCCATTTCGTAATGCCGTTGCTAAATGAAATCTAGAGATCATTTCCTACGTTATTTGGTAGTTAGGCTTCATTAATGTATGCGATTTTAATGGCATCCATGCAAGATAGCATATTTAATAGAAAATAGGATAGCATATTTCATGGACAACATATTTAATGGAAAGTTGATGTTAGTGACGTGAACAGGCAACACCAAAATGATGGATCAAAATGTAGAAAGAAAGTAGCTAAAGGTGAGCAAAATGACAATGCAGTAGACGTTGTGGCAGAAACGCAGACCATGCCTACGTTTAACACAAATTAGACGTCTTGTTTAATGTAGGCATCTGCATTAGCAGACAACGTCTACATTTAATGCAAATGTTTGCGTTAAATGCAAACAATGTATGCATTCAATAGGTGCAAGGTTTTTAAATTAAAACACACAATAACTAGGGGGAGTGATCAGTAGGTGGACCAAAAACTTGATAGATTGTAAAACCTATCTCCTTGTTTTATCTCAAAAACCGCAAGTGAACGAGTCATGACATGTAGTTAGAAAGAGCGAATATCGATCCCACAAAGATTGATACCCAGACACCACTTAATTTAGAAAAGACTTTATTTAAAAAATAAAATTGTTTAATGCAATTAATCTAGAAAATTAAATTAAAATTAAAAGACTAATGTAAGAAATGGACAATACCGCAATTGCAGAAAATCTAAATTCAAGGATCTAAATGCTAGAGATTGCTTTTTCCTTATTCTGTCTCCCTCATGTTTCATTGATTGAATTGTGTCTCATCTTAGATTTTCGAGTATACTAATTACCCTCTCTTAAGGTGTAACTATTTGTCCTTAATTGAATTTACAGGAATCGATTGAACGATCTCTCAGCCTACCTAAGACTCTATCGATCCAACTATTTATTACACCATCCTATGGATGATCAACTAACCAATTGAGAACTCTCTTCTAATTATTGAATTGACATAATCATTGTTAGTGTCGTTAACTCTCGTTGTACAATCCTACATGATTTTCATCTCACTCACTCTCTCGATTTGTTGCAAGATAACAATGAAAAACAAGAATTATCGAAGACACTTCGTTCAATCAATAAAACATGAGTTTTGACAAAATAATGAAAAAGCAATCCCTAATATGAAATTAGCCTAACATAGTCTCCATAACACTATCAACATTCAAATAATCCATCTTTACAAAGAAAGGAAAAGATTAAAATGATGGAAAGTGAATAAGAAAACTCCTTCTCTTTTTTGCCAAAATCTGGAATTTTGGTGTTGATGTGCTATTTTGCCCAATCTTGTTGATGATCCTTGTTTTCAATCCTTCCTTGATGCTCCAAACATATGTTCTTCACCCAAGGATGGTCTTTCTATAGGTAGGTGTCATCTCACCTTAAATATGGAGGCTTAATGATGTTTTTATAGTCCAAAAATCCTAGGTTTAATGAAGCCTCGCAGATTGCCTCAGATTATAATTCCCATGCCCGTAAGAATCTGCATGATTCCCACGAGCGTGAAAATTACAGGCAAAAACTTTCTGTCTTGATTTCCCACGTCTGTGGGAATTTGCTTGTGGGAATTGGTCCCAGATGTGATCCTCTTGTCCTCTCTTCTATGCTCTCTTGTCCATCCTCTAACTTGCTTCCTCTTCTTTCCTACACAAAAATAAACAATTCTTACCCTCAGTTAGTATCCAACACACAAGAACACAATGGAAATCAAACTTAATGAAAACATACAAAATGAATCCTAAACTAGAACAATAAAGAACAATTATGCTAGAAAACACATGCCAATTACCTATAAAAACATATCCTAATGCACACCTATCAATATCCCCACACTTGAATCTTTGCTTGTCCTCAAGCAAAATAAATACGACCAATCGATTCAACCACTTCATTTTTGCAAAGATCAAAACACACAATCCCTTAAATTCAAGCCACTCAAATATCAAGTTAATGCATATATCATGACTACTTTTTTCATTGGTGTACACATGCAAACTCACAATTTGCACAATCAGTCAAAGATGAGTACAGATGCATAATTGAATCTTCCTTATAGTTTTCACTCATTTTGCTCGAGTGTTTAAGAGTTAATGTTTCGCTCAAACTTCCTATAGGAAACTACACTACCATAGGCTTGCTAATACACCAATTCTCCTCCACAATGATTGCATGAAAAATAGATCAAAAGGACTTGTTTAGGGTTGTAATGTTGTAAGGGTTAAAGTAGGTCAAAAGAAATGGAAAGGGGTTAAGCACAAGCGTAAGTAAAGTACAAAGCGGATAGAAATGGGATAACTAAATATAACTACGAGATATACAAATACAACTGATATTCTGCACTTATTGATGCTATTAACTTGATTTTTTCTTTCTTTTTATACATGGAAGAACTATAGATGAAAACTAGCACCATATATACTCAATTTGTCACGGTAAAAATTTCACATAATCCCAACTAATATTTTACTTAATACTCTACTAAGCTTATGAAAGGATTGGATAATAGGGTTTCAGATTTTATTTTTAAAATTTTGGTTGTTTTGAAGAAAATTTTGGTTGTTTTTAAGAAACAAAAGTTTAAGGTTTAATGGGGGTAGCAAGGGATAATAACGGGACGGTCGTTTAAGCCAAGGTTAACACAAAAAGGGCCTAGATCATCTCTATTAAGCATGCATCCAGTAGACTCAAACCGATTCAAAACAAGTTCTGAAGGTAGTAACCTAAGGAATTAACACTTGACAAAGAAATGAAATGACTATAAATGGAGTCATATGGCTTAATCATCACTTTGGCTCAATTGAAAACTCATTATGCATCTCTACACTACGTCATTGTTCATATGACAACTTATGACTAAGCATATGCAACCAACTATGTTTCATCAATCTATATGGTTCACTTTTTACTTAAAGGGCCTAATTTGAGTTCAAGCATGCATTTAATCTAATTGCAACTACATGGCAGAATTTTCATTGCAATATTTATCAGAGTGATTTAAATGTGGTTCCATTGCTAACAATGCAATTGAGCAATTCAACGTCCCCTCCCCACACTTAAAATTTCACATTGTCCTCAATGTGACAAAACATGAACCAAATAAAGGGAAATGACATCAAACCATACAAAAGAAAATGAAAATAAACCAAACAAAAGCAATTAAAACAACGACTAGTATGAGAACAAACAGTAGATATTGAAGTCAAAACATAATTAAGGAAATTGAAACTAAGGAAAATACATAACATACAAACAAATAATATGAAACCAAATACGCATCAAACGAAATGCACTCACACATAAGAAATAACAAAATTCAAAAGTTAAAGGGTAAGAAAAGCTTATTCCTATGATGGTGGTGATGGTGATCGTGCAGGAGCTTCAAAATTATTCCTCTGACAGAAGTTGAGGAACCTCTTCGTCAAACTACGCTGCTCCTTATGTACTGTCCGCATTTGTGTGCTGAGCTCAATTAGTTGAGATGTCATATGTTTTTAGTTGGAGGCTATTTGTTCAAGGGTTTGTAGGAGTTGTTCAGCCCCTACTGGTGTGCTAGGTTTTGCTGCTTCTACTTCGTCCTCTAGATCTTGAGCTGCTCAAGATGTGGATGGTTAGGACGTGGTTGTACTGTTTCTTCTCCTATTTTTCACTACAGTACGTGTCTGAGGATTACGGAGTTCCATAGAATGAACCTACACAATCTCGAGACGCCTAAAAAATGATATGTCAAACATATCATATGGCATTGTGCGCACCTCTTCCAAATTATGATTATAAAAATGAGCTAAAGTAGTAACAATGTGCCCCATTTTGAAATATGAACTTTGCTTATTGACACCACTGACAATTGATTTAAAAATTCTAAAGGGTATGTTGATTCTAACCTTGTGTTCCATGCACCATAGGAAGAAAAGTTCTTTAGCCAAACATTTGCTACTTTCGGTTTTATTAAACACAGTTAAACACATGAATTTATACAGCAGCAAATATTCGACACTACGTATTAAAGTTTTCGGTACATTGAGTGAATCAAAACTGTCTTCCCCCTTTAAGATTTTCCAATAAGAATCCACATCAAATTCTGGATGATCATCTAAAACTTTTGTATTTTAGAAATTGAAAAGATGACGCATGACATTTAATCCAATTTATACACAACACTGACTAATCTAAACCAAAATACGTCCATTTTTGGGGTATAATGGACAATAATGAAAAATTCAATTGTCATCATAGGGTGAATATGCATGTCACACCGAATGAACCTATTCCACCCTATGTTGTTAACTAGTCGCTCAATCTTCCTCTTCACTGCTATGTCCTATAACAATGCAAAATTGAAATACCTAGGAGTGATTATTCCCCTATCCCTAAAATCATGGAATCGTGTGCCTTTGTCTTCCGAGTAAATCAAGAAGGGAGATTATTAAGTTACCGCCAAATTGCTTTTGCAGAAAATGGACAATACCGCAATTGCAGAAAATCTAAATTCAAGGATCTAAATGCTAAAGATTACTTTTTCCTTATTTTGTCTCCCTCATGTTTCATTGATTGAATTTTGTCTCGTCTTACATTTTCGAGTATACTAATTACCCTCTCTCAAGGTGTAACTATTTGTCCTTAATTGAATTTACGGGAATCGATTGAACGATCTCTCAACCTACCTAAGACTCTATCGATCCAACTAGTTATTACACCATCCTATGGATGATCAACTGACCAATTGAGATCTCTCTTCTAATTATTCAATTGACATAATAATTGCTAGTCTATAGGTCATTAATTCTCGTTGTATAATCCTACACGATTTTCATCTCACCCACTCTCTCGATTTGTTACAAGATGACAATGAAAAACAAGAATTATCAAAGACACTTCGTTCAATCAATAAAACATGAGTTTCGACAAAATAATGAAAAAGCAATCCCTAATATGAAATTAGCCTAACATAGTCTCCATAACACTATCAACATTCAAATAATCCATCTTTACAAAGAAAGGAAGAGATTAAAATGATAGAAAGTGAATAAGAAAACTCCTTCTCTTCTTTGCCAAAATCTGGAATTTTGGTATTGATGTGCTATTTTGCCCAATCTTGTTGATGATCCTTGTTTTCAATCCTTCCTTGATGCTCCAAACATATGTTCTTCACCCAAGGATGGTCTTTCTATAGGTAGGTGTCATCTCACCTTGAAGATGGAGGCTTAATGACGTTTTTATAGTCCAAAAATCCTAGGTTTACTGAAGCCTCGTAGATTGCCTCGGATTTCCCATGTCCATGGGAATTTGCCTAATTCCCACGAACGTAGGAATTAGTCCCAGATGTGATCCTCTTGTCTTCTATTCTATGCTCCCTTGTTCATCCTCCAACTTGCTTCCTCTCCTTTCCTACATAAAAGTAAACAATTCTTACCCTCAATTAGCATCAAACACACAAGAACATAATGGAAATCAAACTTAATGAAAACATACAAAATGAATCCTAAACTAGAACAATAAACAATAATTATGCTAGAAAACACATGCCAATTACCTATAAAAACATATCCCAATGCACACCTATCAAAACTTTTAGAAAAATAGTATAGTATAGGGAAGGGAGCAGTGGAAGTGCTGGAGAAGAGAAGAGTATTAGGTTCTCTCTTCACCTTTTTCACCATCGCAGTAGCTATGGAGAAGATGGTTGATACTTGGAGCATAAAAATGGAGATGGAATGCTAGCTAGCCAATGTCGGTTCAATGAGGATATCGATGCCAAGTCATTGTTAAGCCATTTTTCCATATTAAGGTGTAATTTCCTTTTGAATTTTATGTTGTTTTTAGTTATTTGACTGGGTTTTAGAATGGATGATCTTAATATGTTACTTCGATTGTTTTATTTCGAACATATTGATATAACATTGAATCTAATCCATAATCATTACTTTTCATGTTTGATAGTAGCATCTAATGATCCCTATTGCTAGGAACAACATAACTTAGGTTAGATAACCCGAACATGTAAGGTTACTACTTATATAGACCGTTTTCCATTTTGTAATGTCACTGCTAAATTAAATTTAGAGATCATATCCTAGGTTATTTTGTAGTTAGGTTTTAGTGATGTATGTGATTTTAATGGCATCCATGCAAGATAGTATATTTAATGGAGAACATATTTAATGGAAAGTTGATGTGAGTGATGTGAATAGCTAGCACAAAAATGTTGGATCAAGACATTGAAGGAAAGCAATCGAAGGTGAGAAAAATGACAATGCAATAGTCATTGGGGGAAAAACGTAGACCATGCTTACGTTTAACACAAATCAGGCATCTGCGTTTATGCAGGCATCTGCATTCGCAGGCATCATCTACTTTTAACGTAGACATTTGCGTTAAACACAGACAATGTATGCATTCAATAAGTGCAAGGCTTTTAAATTAAGACGCACTGTAAATAGGGGGAGTGAATAGTAAGGTTGAAAGAAAAGTAAATAGAAAAATAGAGAGTAGCATAGAGAAGGGAGCAGTAGAGGTGCTGGAGAATGGAAGAGTATTCAGTTCTCTCTTCACTTTTTTCACTGCAGAAGTAGCTATGGAGAAGATGGTTGATGCTTAGAGCATAAAAATGGAGATGGAAGGATAGCTTCCCAATGTCGGTTCAACGAGGATATTGACACTAATTCACAATTAAGCCATTTTATCATATTAACTTGTAATCCCTTTTCGAATTGTGATATTGTAATCTCTTTTTGAATTGTTATGGATGATCTTAATATGTTATTTTGATTGTTTTATTTCAAGCCTATTGCTATAATATTAAATATAATCCATAATCATTACTTTTCATATTTGTTGTTAGCATCTAATGATCATGTATCATTAGGAACAATGTAACTTAGGTTAGATAACCCGAACATGTGAGGTTACTACTTATATAAACCATTTTCAATTTTATAATGGCACTGCTAAATAAAATCTAGAGATCATATCCTAGGTTATTTGGTTGTTAGGTTTCATTAATTTATGTTATTTTAATGGTGTCCATGCAAGATACATATTTAATACATAAGATATTTAATAGAAAGCACATATGAGTGACGTGAACAAGCAGCACAAAAACGATGGATCAAAACAAAGAAGGAAAGTAGCTAAAGGTGAGTAAAATGACAATGTAACAGACGTTGGTGTAGAAACGCAGACTATGCCTATGTTTAACGCAGATCAAATATCTACATTTAATGCTGGCATTTACATTCATAGACATCGTTTACTTTTAACGTTGATGTTTACGTTTCAACTTAAAAGGTTGTTCATTCACCATTCATGCTACCTTGAAACCCTACCCCCAAACTAGCCATGACTCCCACTCCAACCCCTACTCTCCTTAACCTCTTTCATTCAGCATCTCCACTCAACTTCTGGTATCCTCTTTTTTCTCATTTCCCTTGAATTTAGACTTGCCCTATTTCACTCCCCACCCTCTCTCCCCCTCACCATTTCTATTTACCCACACCTCCCTCTGGCTACTTCTCCTGCATTCTACTGGACTACCCTTCCTCCTTCCCTTGCATTCTCCTTTGGAAATTTTTTACCATCCACTTTTCTGCCACTCCTAAGCCTTCCCTTCCCCTTCTTGTCACCTATGTCTGACCATTTACAGTCACCAACCTCACCCATAGAATTTCCACCCCTTCCCTCCCAAACCCTAGCTGCTCCTAAGCTCCTTGAGAAGGGCTAACTCTCCACTCCAGATTTCAAGAAGAGTTAGAAGCTGGCTCTTGCTAATGATGGTGATACTACCCTCCACTACTTCCCTTTGAAAGAAGACCAAGGTAGACTTATTGTGACGCCTGATGTGGAGGTCTTACAAGAAGGTGCAAGTTCGTGGGAGGCCTCATTGGTGGGTTTCTTTTTAGAGAGAAGGCCCCCTTTTCCAATGCTGCAAAAATGGGCAATAAATCAGTGGCAAAATAAGGGTTGTTAGAGGTTTTGCTACTTGATAAAAACCTGGCTTTATTTACCTTTTCTACTAAAGCACAGGCTCTTAAAATCCTGGAGGAAGGCCCTTCGCACGTGATGAACCTCCCCCTATTTCTCCGAATTTCGCAATTGGGGTTTCAACCAAAAACAGGAAAGTTGAGGTCGGTACCATTATGGGTTAACCTGTATAATGTTCCTTTAGAGTACTGGACCACCAAAGGTCTTAGTATGTTAGCAAGTTTTTTAGGGCAACCACTATGCATAGATGAGAATACTGCTAAAAGGAAAATGTTAGGTTATGCCCGATTATGTATTTCTATGGAAATCTTTAAGGATTTGCCTGAACAGATTCCTATCATGAGGCTAAGTTCTAATGGCTCACTATATGAAGATGTTGTTATGGTGGATTACCATTGGAGGCCTTCTTTGAAGCTATAAGGAAAAATATAGGTTCCAACTGGGAAAAAGTTCAGGGAAGGGAGCTATAAGGAACTACTGGGCCTAGAGCTATGTGATAACGAAGAATCTGGTGTGCAGGGAAAGTGCCAACAAGTGACACAAGAAGGGACAGACAACCAGAAGATTGATGAGGGGAAAGATGAGATAAAAACCAACCAAAGTTTACCAACACCTTCAGTCCTGAATGACAAAAATCATTTGGTTAATGATGGTACAGAGGAAATGGCTACTATCCCAAATGTTGAAGATAGTACTGGCCTGTATCACAAATTCCAGTATAAGCAATTACTTGATACAAGCAGTAGCAAAGACAGTTCTGGCCTGGAGGACAAATACTATCAAATGAAAAAGCTTGCTACAGGCCATAATGAAGAGGACTCTAAGGGTGACAAGTTAGTGGCATTAGAGGGAGACAAAGTAAAGGATATGGAAGCCACTTCATCTTCTTCTGCTTCCACTACTGCAGAAGATAGAGACCTTGTAGAATAATCTACTAGTGTCAAAATGAGGAAGGGTACTAAGAGCGGCCAAAGCTCCAAACCCCTTAAACCTTGATTGTAATATGGAATGTTAGGGGAATTAATTTCCCCAAAAA
Source organism: Erythroxylum longipes (assembly GCA_027563885.1). NCBI lineage: Eukaryota > Viridiplantae > Streptophyta > Magnoliopsida > Malpighiales > Erythroxylaceae > Erythroxylum > Erythroxylum longipes. Next base: position 20,728 of record JAOQMS010036610.1, on the reverse strand, counting down.
AATCTTGGCGTTAAAGGAATTTTTATAGGAAAACATTTCAATTTTTGCTATTTTGGAAACAAAAATTTGGTCAGAAAACCTAAAGAATCTAAAGAACAAAGGAAATAAGTGGCATTTCCACACTAATCATCAATATCATATTTTTGGTAGAATTATTATTAGATTTGACCCTCAAATTGTTGACATTCAGGTGTTGGAAGTGGAGACGCAGGTTATGCATGTGAAATGGTAGTTTGTTGAGAAAAATTCTTCCATTTTGGCATCAGTAATATCGGGGTAAATTATGGGTTTCAAAGGAAGGAGATTTAGGCAAGTTTGCTAAGGTTTTAAGGAAGGGTGACAGGCCCTTGGCTCATTTCGGGAGACTTTAATTCTACGCTACATAGAACAGAGGCAGAAGGCCATTACTCCTTAAGAAACTACACTACAGATTTTAAGGAATGTGTTGATTAGTTAGGAGTTTTAGACCTTAAGGCTACAGGTCATTTCTTCTCCTTGAGTAATAAACAATCTAATGGTTAGGCACTCAGAAAAAAGCTTGACAGGGTTCTAGTCAGCCAAGCTTGGATCCAGCATTTCCCAGAAAGTAAAGCCTCCTTCCTAGACCCTATGATTTCAGACCATACCCCAATGTTAGTGGGGGACCTATTCCTAATGGTGAAACGAAGCAATTCATTCAAGTTTAACAATTATCTGGTGAATGTCGAGGGGTTTCAGAACTGTGTTAGGGAAGGAGCTATAGCTACTGTATATGGAACTCAACTATTCCAATGCATCCAGAAACTGAAACTCATCAGGGAGGCCTTAAAGACTCTAAAGAATCAGACTGGGGATAGCACACTACGGGCTATCTCAATAACCAAAGAAAAACTTTCCCATCTTCAAAACATTCTCCCTAACAATCCAGGGGATCCACTTTTACTTTCCCAAGAGAAGAAGCTTTGACCTCCTACTTGCAATCCTTTAACAACCATGCCAGTATTTTGGAGAAAAGGGCTAGGGTAAGGTGGATTAAGGAAGGAGAGAGGAATACTAAATTCTTCTTCAACTCTATTATTTCCAAGGCAAATGACAACTCTATCAAGGAACTTAATCTACCAGATGGGAGGAAGTTGAGTAAGCATGAACATTTGTTGAAAGAAGCTAGAAATTTCTTTAAAGATTTCAATGTTTCTAGGAATGTCTGGGTGAATACTCAGTTTTTGGACAACATCATTCATAATCAGCATTCAAGTGAGGAGAAGACCTTACTCACTAGAGCAGTGGAAGATTCGAAAATAGTAGGTGTAGTCTTTCAAATGAATCCTAAAAAAGCTCCTAGACCTGATGGATTTAATGGGTTCTTTTTTCAAAAAGCATGGAATAAGGTGGGTCCTATGGTGAAGGTAGCCATTAAAAAGATCTTTTCTTCAAGAACTCTTTTTAAGGAGATCAACAAAACTTACCTATGCTTAGTCCCTAAAATAAGCAATCCAGCAACCTTGGAGGATTATAGACCTATTGCTTGTTCAAATTTCATCTATAAAGTGATAGCAAAGATCATTGCCAATAGATTGAAGGCTGTTTTGGCGTCTTTGATTAGTGATAATCAAAGCGCTTTCCTACAGGGTAAACAAATAGGGGACATTATATCTATTGTACAATAGTTACTTAAAAGTTACTCTAGGAAGCAATCTCCTAAGAATTGTGCTTTTAAAGTTGACTTCAAGAAGGCTTTTGATAGTGTAGAATGGAACTTATGTTGAGGCTGCTAGAATTGATAGGGTTTCGTAAGGTCTTTCTCAAATCGGTAGAAGCTTGCATAAGTGCCCCATCCTATGCTATATTGGTCAATGGATCTCCTAAAAAAATATTTCATAAGAATAAAGGACTTAGCCAAAGGGATCCTATGTCACCCTACTTATTCATTTTAGGCATGGAAGCCCTAACTTCTTAATTAAAGCCTAATACTACCAGAGGTTCTGGGTTCAAACACCACAGCCGGTGCAAGAAGGTTTCTTTGGTTAATCTATGCTTTGCAAATGATCTCTTCCTATTCTCCAAGGCTAAGGAGGCTTCTATCAAAATCCTTGTAACATCATTGAATTTATTTAGCTCGATGTCTAGCCTCACTATCAACTATAGCAAGAGCCATTTTGTTATATCCAAAAGTCCTTATCACTTGGAAAGGCTAGTTTGCTCCTTATCTGGTATGTTAAGGAATCATACTCCTCTATGCTATCTAGGATTGCCAATTACTCCTAGAAGGATTCAGTTTCAGGAATGCTATCCTCTTATTGAAAAAATCCACAAGAGATTATCCTCTTGGACTAACTGTGCCCTATCCTTTGGGGGACGATTACAATTGGTCAATATTATACTAAATTCCATGCACACCTATTGGTCCTCAAATATGATGCTGGCAAAGGGAGTCATCAAGTCAATAGAGAATATAATTAGGAACTTTCTATGGGCAGGAGGTGGTTCGAATAAGGTTTATGCTGAGGTTAAATGGGTTGAGGTATGCTGACCTAAAAGGGAGGGAGGACTTGAAGTTATTCCTATTAAGCTGTCTAATTAAGCTTTACTGATGAAGAGGTTCTGGTCTATTCTGCAAGGATAGAATACCCTATGGGTTAAATGGCTCCATGCATATCTCCTAAAAGGTTAAAGCATATGGTCCATTAACCCTAAAGCCTCTCACTCTTGGTTTCTTTCTCAACTACTGAAGATAAAGGAGGATCTGTGTATTGAAATTTGATGCAAAATAGGGAATGACAATAAGGCTAGTTTTTGGTTTGATAATTAGTCTCGAAATGGTCTCCTAATCTCAAATCAGATTACAGTCCAATTACTAAGTTCTTTACCCTTACATGCTAAAGTAAAAGACTTCATCAGGGAGGGCTAATGGGAGGAATTCCCGGTTGGAATTCCTCAACCTACTTATCCTCCTATCCTACTTATTCCTGATCAATACATCTGGCGTAATCATCCAAATGGAATTTTCACGACAAAAACTGTAGGGAATGGTTGTTTTAGGGGAGTACCAGGGTGGTTTGGTATGAAATTATACGGCAGAAGGAACTTAGGCCCAGCCATTCATTCATCTTATGGCTTACTATCCTAAATAAACTCAGCACTATGGATAGACTCTCCTACCAGGAGTCTAGTGCTGAATGTGTACTATGTAATATAAGTCAAGAAAGTAGGGATCACCTATTTTTTGAGTGCCCCTACTTTGAAGAAATTTGGTCTTGGAGAAGACGTAAATGCCTATGGTCTCTAAACACAAATCAATTCACATTGATCATGCAGTGGTTCACCAAGCTAAAGTCAGATTCTCACCTAATTCTTTTATTAACCTAATTTCCTTTGTGACATGTATTAAGGAGATATGGGCAGAAAGAAACATGAGAAGATTCCAAACTACCAGTAGATCTACAGATCAAGTCAGAGAGAGCATATTTGTTAAAGTTAGAGAACACATAATCCTCTTTAACTCTATCAAAGATTGCTCTTCCCAGCTAGCATCAGAATGGAGACTATAAGCATTCATACATACATGCAGAGGAAAGGACCTAGGACTACTATTTTGGTAATAAACAGACAGTATGTCTCAATTCATTCAATCATGGAAAATGGAAAGTATTACGTTTGGGAATAATGGTTAAGGTTATTACCTGATGGAATGCGAAGGGCCTTCCCAAGAAAATTTCTTCCTAGTCGGGTTTAACTCGAAGGCTCCTAGTCCCTGACATCGGTAGAGGGTTACTATAGAAAACCTAATCTCAACAAGAAGGGTTCAGTTTGAAATGTCTGACCTGGGTAGAGGACCTCCCCTACTGACCATCTTAACAGCCTCAGAACAGTAACTGGAGATGGAAACCGTAAAAATAGGGTTATCCTATTATTTATCCGCTAATGGCAAAGGAAAGCATCGAGGATTCAAATAGTGGTAAGGGATATTTACCTGATGGAAGTGAAAGGTCTCCTCAGAAAAGATCCTTCCTAGTCGTGTTTGGCCTGAAGGCTCTCAGTCCCTAAAATCGGCAGAGAACTTTGTGAAAACCAAATCTAAACAAGAAGGGTGTAGAATGAGTCGCCTTACTTGGGTATAGGACGTCCCCTAATGAGCATCATAGCACCCTCTGAGTAAGGTCTGTGGAGATGAAAAACACAAATATAGGAGTTAACCCAAAAAAGTAATAATCGCAAATACAAAGTTGAGAATGATACCTGAAAGCTTTCGCGTTAAAGCCGAGCTAAGTGTGTAAGTTCTCTGTGAAGGAACGTGGAAAGCAATGACACCCCAACATCTTAGCCATTGCTATCACACCCAACCAAATCGATAAGTTTCTATGAGAAGTTGAGAAAGGGGGAGTCTGTTTTACCCTAATTACTTAACGACCTCTGGCGTATTTTCTTGTTTATAAGCCAGTGTTTTAGTTCTAGAGCTGCGTTTTGGAGGTTTGCCTCATATAATGTTGAACGCTAGAATTTTATTAACGTCCCTCATATAATCCTTATCATTCATTCAATGCTATTTATTTTAATTTTTCAAAAAAAACACAGACAATTTATGTGTTCAATTAGTGCAACACAGTGAGAAGGGGGAGTGAATAGTAGGGTTCAAAAAAACTTAAATAGAAAAATAGAGAGTAGCATAGCGAAGGGAGCAATAGAGGTGGTAGAGAAGAGAAGAGTATTCAGTTCTCTCTTCACTTTTTTCACCATTGAGGTAGCTATAGAGAAGATGGTTCATACTTAGAGAATGAAAATGGGTATGGAAGGCTAGCTTCCTAATTTTGGTTCAATGGGGATATTGAAACCAAGTCACGATTAAGCCATTTTATGATGTTAACTTGTAATCTCTTTTCGAATTGTTATATTGTTTTTAGTAATTTGATTGGGTTTTGGAATGGATGTTCTTAATAGTTTATTTTGATTGTTTTATTCCAAACCTATTGCTATAACATTGAATGTAATCCATAATCATTAATTTTAATATTTTTTAGTAGCATCTAGTGATCATGAATTATTAGGAATTACGTAACTAAGGTTAGACAACCCGAACATTTGACATTACTACTTATATTGACCATTTTCCATTTCGTAATGCCACTGTTAAATTAAATCTAGAGATCATTTTCTAGCTTGTTTGGTAGTTAGGTTTCATTAATATATGTAATTTTAATTACATCCATGCAAGATAGCAAATTTAATGGAAAGCAGGATAACATATTTAATGGATAACATATTTAATGGAAAGCACATATGAGTGACATAAACAAGCAACATGAAAATGATGGATCAAAACATGGAAGGAAAGTAGCTAAAGGTGAGTAAAATGTCATTGCAGCAGATGTTGGGGCAAAAATGTAGTCCATGCCTACATTTAACGCAGATCAGACGTCTTGTTGAATGCAAGCATCTGTGTTTGCAGACAATATCTATGTTTAATGAAAGCATTTGCATTAAACGCAAATAATGTGTGCATTTAATAGGTGCAAGGCTTTTAAATTAAACACACAGTAAACAGGGGGAGGGATCAGTAGGGTAGACTGAAAACAAAATAAAAAAATAGAGAGTAGCACAAAGAATAGAGCAGTGGAGGTGTTGGAGAAGAGAAGAATATTTGGTTCTCTCTTCACTTTTTTCTCCATCGCAGTAGCTGCAGAGAAGGTGTTAAATTTTTTCCTTATACCAATAATATATGACTTGACATGTTGATTTGGCTATATTACTTCCAATTAAATTTGATTTCTAAAAAAAAATCTACCGTTTTATCCAAATCTTGCATTCTTAAGTTTTTGATCTAACAATTGGTATCAGATCCATTTTCTTATGTGTGATTTTGGTTCCTGTATATGATGCATGGGTTAGCAACCTTTTGTATGTTGCATATTTTTATATGATAGAAATATATATGGTATATGTTTTGCTCTTTTGGTTCTCCGAAGATTATAAAGTTACCTTGTAAATTTTCTTCATTTGGTTTGTAACAAGGAGGGTGGCCTTTCATCGTCATGTTTCCTCCTTGGCTTCATTTTCTGTTTTCTTTGGTTATGTACAAAATCATGTAATGATGAAGATGAAGAAGTCATGGATTGAAGATATGAAGAGGTAAAGTTTCAGTTTTGATTATGGTGTTTTGGCCAAATTTTAGTTTTATGAAAACCAAAAGGCTATAATTTTGTTTTAACAAATTTTTCGGTTCTATGAAAATCCAAAATTTCGATTTTTACAAGTAATGGAATTTTTTACGTCATATTCATAGGCTTCGATTTTTGTGAAAAAGAAGTGCAGATTTTTGTTTTCTTTTAGAAAAATTTCGATTTTGGAAAAGAAAGGCCATTGCATAATTTTTACCAAATGGGTCGGGTCATGTGAGTGAAGAGTTCGAAGCGGAAGATCCATATCCAAGAAGATTTTATTAGGCCTAAAAGATTTGTAATTGTATTTATGTTTCTAGGATGGCCAATCAAAAGTGGTTTATTAGTTCATGTGATGAATGGATAAATGAATGCAAATAATTTGTGATATTATGTCATTTAGAAAAGTGCCAACCCTAGGCTTTGCCATGCATTCATTATGTATGAGATATATAATGAAACAATATAGGATGGATAATAAATTGCATCTAGACAAGATGGTATTTATTAAAACTTAATGCCCAAAAAGTGTGAGAGGGAGAGGATGCTCATATAAGAGTCCACGGTCTCTATATGATGGCCTATTTGTATGTGGTGAAGTGTTACTCCCCACCGTAGGGCATGAATCCTAGATCTTATATAGTTTGGGTTTCCTAAAGGATAAGTAAATTTATTGGTAGCAAATGTGACCTCTTACCGAGGCATGGTTTACAAGTACCTTTAGTGGATGAATCAAATGGTTACATACTCAACATATCTTATCAATATCCCACCCACAATAGCTCTATTAGTAAAAGTATGGACCAAATCATGGCACTTCTCAAAAGGTTAGGCATAAAGATGCTTGGTAATTTTTTGAGTGGGAGGGTTCTAGTTTTTCTTTTAATCGATAAGATGGCCCACCGTCATTTAGTCCGTTATAGATAAGAAAAATGACCGTCATATAAAGTTTTAATTTATTTTTAAATTTTTGTTAACTCTATCATCATGCATACATGCGTCATGATTTTATACAAAGTTCCAATATTATTGACAAGTATGCTCATTCTTTAATAATTTATATTTTTAGACATAATCAACCACAAAATGAATCCACTGACTTTGCTCTTGACGAATAACAAATTGGAAAATAGAGAGAATTTTAATGAATGACTTAACCTTGACATTGTTCTTCAATATGAACAAATTTCATAGGTATTAACTGAAAATGAGCTTGCACCTCCACGTGGAGATTCAACTCCTGAGAAGTCTAACAACATGAGCGATGGTAGAATGCTGGTAACACTACTTAGTGTTATATTCTAACTTCTACCAGTGGCATATTGCAAAAGCAAATAGCTTGTATGAAAACTGCTAGTGCAATGGTTCATCACCTACATGAGATGTTTGGTGTAACAAGGTTTGCAAGGGTGAAAGCTATCCAAACCTTTCATAAACTCAAACAAAAACCTGGTGAACCGGTACGGGATTAGATGCTTAAGGTAATCTCTGCAGTTGCTGAGGCTAAGATGCTTGGGGCGGACATAGATGTGGACACACATATGATTATAATCATCAATAGCTTAAACTCTTCTTTTTAGCAGTTTAATTTGGACTATGAGCTCAACAGCATGGATTATACTTTAAGTGAGCTGTTGAGTACCCTCTAGAGTAGGGAGGAGATATTAAATATCAAGGCTCATGGGCTAGAAGCTAATGCAGCATCTTCTTCTAAGCCCAAGGGTAAAGGCAAGCAAAAGAAGAAGGTTCCAATGAAAAAGAAGGCCCAAATAGGGGTCAAGGCCCAAACCATAAAAAAGAAGGCCAAAGTGGACACCTAGGGAAAGTGTTTCCAATGTGGCGAGGAGGGTCACTAAAAAAGAAACTGTGCAGTCTACCTGGAGTCTCTTAAAAGCAAACAAGGTATGGGTTTCCTAAGTTTGTTAGGAACTAGAAATGTGGCAGATTCTGATTCTTGGATATTAGATTCAGGAGCCACTAACCAAGTTTACAATTCTTTGCAGGGGTTCTAGCAAAGGAAAAGACTACATAAAGGCCAATTTCAAGCCAAGATAGTAGATGGATCCTATGTTTCAGCAGAATCAGTGGGAGTAGTTATCTTAGACTTTCCTAGTGGTCATAGGTTATATTTGGAGGATGGATATTACATCCCAATAGTTGTAAGGAACATTATTTCTGTTTTTTGTTTAAAATATTTTGAAAAGGTTGTTTCAATATATGAGAATAAGGATTTTGTTTGTAATGTAATAATTAAACAGGGATTGTTCTTTATAGAACCTATTACAGGCTCACTAAACATCACAGAATTGATAAAACCAAGACAATCTAATGTCTCTAGCATTAATTCAAAATATCTGTGGCACTTAAGAATGGCTCATATCAACCAGAAAAGACTTGAAAAGTTAATAACGGATGGGATCCTTATGGGCTTGGATAATGATCCATTACCCACCTGTGAATCTTGTATTGAAGGAAAAATGACCAAGGCCTCTTTTCCTTCTAAAGGAAACAGATCTGAATCTACATTGGACCTGGTACATATTGATGTGTGTGGGCCCATAAACCTACAAGCTAGAGGAGGTTATCAATACTTCATAACCTTTATAGATGATTGCTCTAGAGATGGCTATTTGTATTTGATGCATAAAAAGAGTGAGTTCCTTAAAAAGTTCAAAGAATTCAAAGTTGAAGCTGAGAAGTAGCTAGGCAAGCCATTAAAACAACTTCGATCTGATCGAGGTGGTGAGTACTTATTTGGAGGTTCCAACAGTATTTAATTGACAATGGAATTGTTTCCAACTTTTCAGCTCCTCAAACACCTCAATAGAATGATGTAGCTGAGAGGAGAAATAGGACTTTATTCGAAATGGTAAGATCAATGATGTCCTACGCTATCCTTCCAGAATCATTCTAGGGATATGCCATACAAATGGCAACTTATCTTCTTAACTTTGCTACATCCAAATCGATGCCTAAAACACCTAGGGAGTTGTGGACTAGTCGAGTGCCTTCATTGCGAAAGTTAAGGAATAGGGGCTGCCCAACCCATGTTCTAAGGCCTAAATCCATAAAGATGGAACCAAGGTCAGAAGTATGTTTGTTTGTAGGATATCCTACGGGTACTTGAGGGTACTATTTTTACAGTCCTCAGGATAAGAAGGTATTTGTGTCGATAAATACAACCTTCCTAGAGGAAGAGTATGTGAGAAATAATAAAGGAAGAAGTGAAGTAGCACTCAAAGAGTTAGCTATTTCATCCAAAACAAGAGTTGATTTGGATATAGCAGAACATGATGTCGAAATGGATTCAAGAGTTGAATCAGAAGAGCAACCTGAACATCAAATAATGCCTAAACGTAGTGGGAGGGTTATAAGACAACTAGATAGGTATCTAGGTCTAATAGAAGGCATTATAGCCATCTTAGACTAAGAAGAAATGGATACCATTACTTATACATAGGCTATTAATGATGTTGATATAGAAAAATGGCTTAAGTCGATGGAATCGGAAATAGATTCCATGTATGCCAATGAAGTCTGGATCCTTGTAGATCCACCACCAAAAGTAAAATCCATAGGGCATAAATAGATTCAAAAGGAAAAGAGGATCATATGGAAAGGTAGAGACCTTTAAATCTAGATTGGTAGCTAAAGGTTGTACTCGAAATGAGGGTATAGACTATGAGGAAATTTTTTCTCCAGTTGCCATGCTTAAGTCCATAAGAATTCTTTTGGCCATAATAGCCTATTTTGATTATGAAATATTAAAAATGGACGTTAAAACCACATTTCTTAATAGGGATCTTAAGGAGACCATTTATATGGCCCAACCAAAAGGATTCATTGAGCTAGGTAATGAGCATAAGGCATGCAAATTGCAGAGGTCCACTTATGGGCTTAAGCAAGCATTTAGGTCTTGGAACATTAGGTTTGATAAGCCTATTAAAAATTATGCATTCATATAAAACCAAGATGAGCCTTATGTCTATAAAAGGATACAAGACGACAAGTTTATTTTCCTAATCCTGTATGTTGATGACATTCCGCACATTGGGAATGATGTAGGAATGTTATCTACGGTTAAGGGATGGCTGAATGAATAGTTCTCAATGAAGGATTTAGGAGAGGCTAGCTATGTTCTAGGGATCAAACTTATAGGGCATCATAAGAACAAACTGATAGCCTTGTATCAAATAACCTATATTGAGAACATGCTCAATAAGTTTGCCATGTAAGATTCCAAGAAGGTTTCACACCTAATAGATATGGAATCAAACTTTCAAAGGAGCAAGCACTTAAGACCCAAGAGGAGGTTGAACATATGCATAACATTCCATATGCTTTAGTAGTTGGAAGTTTAATGTATGTTATGCTTTGTACTAGATCGGATATCTATTACACAGTGGGATAGGTAAGTAGATTTCAGTCCAATCCAAGAATGGAGCATTGGATTGCGGTTAAGTGCATACTGAAGTATCTTCGTAGAAAGAAGAACTTAATGCTTGTTTACTCTGGAAGTAAGCTTACTCTGAAGGGATATACAAATTCTGATTTCCAATCAGATGTTAATTCAAGGAAATCAACTTTTGGCTCTATATTTGTTTTAGGAGGAGGAGTCATAGTCTAGAGGAGTATCAAACAATCTTGTGTTGTTGATTCGACTGTAGAGGCTAAGTATGTTGCTACTTATGAAGCAGCAAAAGAAGCAGTTTAGCTCTGTAAGTTCTTGAATGATTTGGAGGTAGTTCCTGAAGTAAAAGAGGCCATTACACTTTATTGTGATAATAGTGTGGTAGTGGCTAATTCTAAAGAACCTCGGAACCATAAAGCTGCTAAACACGTTAAGAGAAAGTATCATCTCATAGGGAAGATAATACAACGTGGTGAGGTGAATGTGGCAAAGATTCCCACAAAGCAAAACCTTATTGAACCATTTATGAAGACGCTGTCTCAAAAGAGTTTTGAGGGTCACCTAGCAAGGATGGGAATGAGGGATATGTCAAACTTGCTTTATGGTAAGTGGGAGATTGTTGGAGTTATGTAAATATAGTGCCCTGGAAAGCAAGTGTACTTATAACTTAATTTTCTTCTAGTTACTTTTTGTAATGAAAATATTTATTATTAATAAAACAAAAGAGTTTGGTTATATATATATGAGCATAATAAAAGTAGTCATAAGGTACCGGGATTCTTTTGTAAGTAATATACATACATATAGAGATGTATGGGAAACATGTATATTATTACAACCTAAAATAATTTATTCACAATTGAATAATCAAGTTGGTCGCTTGATTATGGTTTAGACTGTAGTGTTGCGATTTATCTCCGTATAAGTACAAGAGTTTACTTTAAGGGAATGATGACTTTCATATCATGATAGTATTTGACTATGGAAAATGGAACTATTAAATAAATCTGGAATCATGTATGTTTTAAAGAATAAAGTAAGTCGTTACTTTAATCTTAAAACATACACTTAAGCATTCATTTATTATAGACCACAATCTTAATTAGTGGTGAACTCATATATGTTTCATTATAATTCTTCATATGATCAAAATGGATTTTTACAAGGTATCAACTGAGTGTCTGCATGTTGGAATTATTAATTGAAACATGTAGCAGGGAACATTCACTCAAATAAAGAGTTTATAATGATATCATCACTTTTAGATGTTTTATAGAGATTGGTGATTAAATTGGCGACAGTAGTTTGATGGACTAGCTACCCATGAAATCATAACACCAAGATGAGACCATGTGTGTTAATCACCATATAGAGTAAAACAGGAGATCTAGAAGGAAAAATCAACATAAGGGCAAAACGGTAATTTTACCCTTTATTGTGCGGATGGCTATAATATGGTTCATATTAGAGTTTGCAATTAGACATCTTATTTGAAACATGTGTTCTCATAATATTTAGTAATTCAAGAGTTCAACTAATTGTCTTTAGTGGAATGACATTCAGTTAATAAGCTGGAATTAATTCTAATGAGATTAAATTAATTTTGGGCTTATTAGATCTTGAATTATATTAGTCCAATTAGATTCGCCATTTGGCTTTTAAGAAGGTTATCAAGCAAAGTAAGAAATACAAATAGAGATTTTAAAGCCTATGACTGAATGTTGGGCTTAATTTAATAAGAAGCCCAGATGAACATTTAGAAATGGGCTAGACTTTGGTTTAATTTGTTTAATTAGATTAATTAAATAAAATAAAATTTATTAATGATAAAAGGAGGTGGATTTTCCATTTTAATGGGCTAAATGTGCAGGTGCACATTTAGCATTGGTTTGCTACATTTAAGATGGTTTTTAACATGCTTTATCATCAATAAATGGAGTTATAACCTTATCATTAAATGGTTTAATGGTTTTCTTTTAATGATAGAATGTAACCATTTAGCATTCTTTGGATTAAAGTAGAAAGAGGTGCATTTGACGGACCCTCTTCCTTTTTTCATCACAAAACCGAAAATGAGATGTATCATTTTAGGTTATTGGTCTTTTCATATAGTCATCTTAAAACAAATGAAAATAGTCTCATTTATTGGCTTCTTTATGATTGATTAAGAAAGGGTGTGATGCATTAGATGCACTTCACTTCTTTCTTTGAGGCTTAACCGAAATTGAGAGAAAGAATATAAGGGGTTGTTGAATTTTTATCTCTCTCTCTCTCTTATCTTGCATGAGATATCCAAAATTTGCATGAGAGGTTTCTCATCTTTGGCTTTTTTTTCTAAGGCAAAATCTTTTCAAGTTTTCTTCTCCTTTCCCACCAAAGGATCTTGTTAACCAAGTTATCTAAGGAAAACAAGTGGTAGATCGAATTTGTCAAGGATACAATAACGAGAAGAGGATACATCACCTAGTATAGGATACATTGCCGAGGATAGGATAGCATAGTGAAGAGTTAAAGTTGTAGCAAAAGAGTCGATATAATTTTACCATCTTATTCTTACGTTAAATATTTTCCTTGTACCATATCATGTATGGCTTGACATATTGATTTGGTTATATTGCTTCCTCTGAAATTTGATTTCTAAAAAAATTGTTTTGAAATCTACAGTTTTAGCCAAATCTTGTATGCTTAAGTTTTCTATCCAACATTCAAGTGGATGATCAATATGGGAGATCTATCAAGGTTATCTTGCATGCAGGTAAGATTTATACAACAATTGCAATATTGCATGAGGATGACATAAGAACACTTCTCACTCTTTCTAGATCTCTTCTAGATCCCTTTCTCTATCAATTGAGTGTGGAAGAAGTGAAGGAAGGTCATGTACATATGTGAAGAGCTTACTTATATATCATTTCGTGCCTTCTGTCATAATTGTAGCCTTGCTGGCCACGATAATGGCATGTCTCACCTTCGGCCACGATCATGGCCCTTAGAGGCACAATTGTGGCCTGCTTAAAATAGGCCATACACACTTATTTTTCATCCGATCTTTTATGCATGTGAACCTTAAGCTTCTGGATATTTTAGGAACTTAAATTAACTCTTAATTCAAATACATCATAATGGGTTTCATGATGCCTATTTATCGAAATATAAGTAGATTAACACACAAAATATGTGATAGTTAATTATCCAACTTATGAACCTTTCCATAGACAATTACTGTGCAATTTTTCCTTTCACGTACTATACTCCACTTGGTTCGGAGTATGGACTATGTATCAACTCCCACTAGACTGACTACGTCACATCTAGTCCAAGTGATGTTAGTTCTTTCCCTGGGATCTTATTACTGTATATGTCATTGAAGACTCTCTTTATGACACATAATTGCTCTAGCCAGAGACTCCCGAGTAATGACCCCAAAAAAGGGCCATAGGTATAATCTCCTTCTATCAGGAGTGGTGAATCCTTTATTGGCTACCCAATTACCTTAGAAAGCAAATAGCTGTACCCAATCACCACCCTAAGACCAACCTCGTCTTCAGGTAACAAGGAATGATGTCAAATCACAGGATTTATATCTAAGATATCCTTGAGTACCTCAAGTCTAAGGATATTTGCATCATTCCTCTGATGAGATTAATAATTGACATTCGACAGATCATCCATATGATAATCTCAAAGCGGGTCATCTGATGTACCCCTTAGTAAGCATCCACATATTAACTCTAAACATCCCATGCTTACAGTTTATGAGATCCACTATTTGGATCAAATTAAGGAGTATAATATGTGCTAGTCTATCTAGATTAATAATATCCTGTCTTATTAAACCTATGATTAGGGATTGCCTTTAGATACTAACATAATTTTACATGATAGGAATCTCATTATCATGATCTCATCATTATTTCCTTCATGCTATGTTTTATATCATGGACTTCATTAATTCGTTTTAAGATCAATATCAGTTCATATATAAATGAATATCAAATCAATGAGAAATGCCTTTTGCTTTATTAATCAAAACAAAGTTTGCACAAAAGCACTAAAGGTGATTACCTTTATAGTTTGTAACATGTTTCATAGGTTATTTAGTAGTTAGGTTTCAGTAACGTATGTGATTTTAATGGCATCCATGTAAGATAGCATTTTTAAGGGACAACATATTTAATGGAAAGTCGGATAGCATATTTAATAGACAACATATTTAATGGAAAGCATATGCGAGTGACGTGAACAAGCAACACCAAAATGATGGAGTAAAACGTAAAAGGTAAGCAGCTAAAGTTGAGCAAAATGACAATGTAACAGACGTTGGGGTAGAAAAGTAGACCATACCTATGTTTAACGCAGATCAGATGTCTTCTAGACATCCTGATGCCGATTTGGAGGTGACATCGCTGTTGACGACTCGGTTAATAGTATTTTTTATTGTTTTTTTGTTTCTTTCTCTCATTAGAAATTGATTGTGTTATCTTGTGTGCATTGATTGGGTATTTGAATGATGATGATTTTAATCCTTTATTGAATCCTTTTTCATGAAATCCCTTTGCTAGAATTGAATGTAATATGTATCGTTATATTCTAATTCATATGTAGCAACTAATAGTTTCTAATCATTAGAGATAACATAACGTAGGATAAATAATCCAAACTTGTGTGATTATTAGCTAGATTTGTCTATTTTTTGATTTGTTAGACAATTATCTGTATAAACTTAAAGAGCTTATTCTAGGTTTCTCAATAGCTAAGGTTAATTAACGAGCCTTTTGTAAGTAACTAGGATCTAAGGAAAATTTAGGATTAACAGAGAATGTTGTTAATCTATGACTGATAATTGCTAAGAGAGATAAAAGAACAACAAATCAACAAATTATGCTTAATTATATTGTAGGTTGAGATTGAACTAAAGAACCGAATCCCTATCGAATTCCCCAATTTTATCATTTTTTGCGTGTTTTATTTAATTTGTTTTCGCTAAGTTCATTTTATTTTATTTTCTTATTAAATCCAAACCCCCCATTACCTAAACATCAATTAATTTTATTTCATAAGCTAACTAAGCATTCCCAGTGGGATCAACCTAGACTCACCACTACTGCAACAATAGTCCAGTTGTTTTATTTTAACTAACGTAACGATGCGCCTGTTAATTTTGGCCCATTTTCAGGGAATGCAATGCTTAATTTTTATTTGTAATTTTAATTGGAGTTTTGCATATATTTGTTTGTAATTAATTTCTTTTCAGTTATTTTGTGATATTTTCATTTTTTGTTTCGATTTTTAAATAATGTTTGGACCGATCAACCTAACTTTTGTTATGGATGGGCTAATCAATTGAAAAACTTCCATGATAGTTTGTAGGAAGCACAACAATTCCCATACACACCAGAAGCTTCCTATCAAGACTCAGGTACATCCTTGGAAGAATTAGTTAATATGTATGTTGTTAACGCTTTACAATTCTAGCAAAAAACAAGTTCTAGAATCTAGAAATTGACAAGCCAAGTGGATTTTAGTTGCTTGTGTCGAAGAAGTTGAGGAGGAGCTCGAAGCCTAAAAGGACATATTAATTAGCTCAGAGGTAATTATTGAGTTCATAATTATTTTTGAAACTAACTCTTCACCTTTACTTAGCAGATTAAAGGAACTAAACGAGGAAGAAAAGGTGAAGAGATGTTCAAAATATTTCCCGAGTGCATGGACTCAGTTGAGATTGAAAGACTGAGGATAGGGAAGGAGCTTAATGGGAACGACTATCAATCAAGACCCTATCCTAATAAACCTCACATTGATGAACCGTATGTGCCATTAGAAGATCATAAATTTATTACTTGAGGAGAAGAAGGAGTCAAGCCATCGACCCTAAACAAAGCCACTTCTTGGAAGGCAACCTAAGGAAAGTAAATTTCTTTTCTTTACATTTTTGCTTTTCTTTTTATAGGCATGTGTGTTCTTCATTGGTCTATTTTTTGCTTGTTTTTAAGTTTTCAATCAAAATGAGAGAAAGAATCAAACAAACAGAGAAACATTTGCTCATTTTTTATTGCTTCTAGAATTATTTAATCATGCGTAGAGAATGAATTGATTAGAAAATTTTATAGCAACTTCGGCACGTGCTTTTGCTCTTGTGATTGGTTAATGTGCATTAACTTTATAAGAGTAGTGACTAGTGGTTGACAAATTCGGTGAGATTTTAAGCCTTATTAGACTAACACATCTATATTAGTCTCATTGTCTTTTGATGATGTGTGACCTTCATAACATGTACATCCTGATTTTATGTTGAATTTCTATTCAATACTACATTTTTATCACATACATTAACAAGAATATGATTAGGCATTCTTTGTTTTTATAAACTATATTAACCAAATAGCCTACCTATTATATGATTTTCCTTTTTGATAAACCCCTTTGAGCCTTATGAACCTTTCATTTTGTATCAACCACATTACATGCTTTATACTTAACCAAAGGTCTTACCCAAGACATAAAGTTAGTAGAACATGTATGATTGTTGAGTTTATGGATGTACGGAATTCTATGTGCGGGGGTGTACATATTTGAGGGTTGGTTAATGTTAGGATGTGTTGTTATGTCTTATCATTGAAATTCCCATGTTGGTGTAGTTTATTTTAATTTTTATAACGAAAAGAAAGAAAGAAAAGAGAAAATAATAAAAAAGAAAAAAAGAAAAGGGTAGGAAATGAAAAAGAAATAAGAAGAAAAATAAAAACTTTTTAAATAAATTTATTAAGGAAGAAGTGCATATGAATTTGCAAGGTTATTCGTAATTAATGCATCTTCTTAAAGATGTAATGAATGTGTTATTTGAGTATGTTGAATATGAGATAAATGTTGGCTTGGAAGGTTCACTCTTGTGGTTTCAATGTATTGTAAGCATAAATTGTATGAGGATTCCTTCAGATTGGTATATGTTTCATGTGGTTGGTGTGTGAGAGTTGAATTGGGTTGTGAAATATAAATGTTGCATTTGTCATAGATGGCAGTACCTATTTTTTGATGAGGGTTCCTTTGTTTCACTAGCTTAATGGCTTTTATGCTACTTGATCCAAACACATCTCACCTGCCCTTTACAAAACATTATAACCTTAAAAAGTCATTTGATTTATGATTTTGCATGTGAACATTAGTGGTGGAGAATTAAATGATATGCAAAGTTGTGGAATGACATGATGTAACACACCACTCTCATAGAGCATATGCCTGAATGTATTGACGATTATTGAAAAACTTACTCTACAAGGATAGCATCTTAAGACAATCAAAATGACTCATTAGAAAATTTTCAAACATTAAACACATATTAATCAACAGTAAAAATTTTAGCCCATTTCATTTACAAAACATATCCAATCATAAATGTCAGTGCACTTTAGTGTTCACATAAACACTGTACAATAATTGCATAATACAATTCTTAATATGAAATAACTAAAAACATATGCAGATACAATTGATCTTGACCACTATCTTATGTCTAAATGCAATAGCTAAACTTCAAATAGTCTAACTCAGTCTCCCCTCAGCCTGAAAAACAATATGCCAATTTTGATGAGTTTTGCGAAATTAGTGAGTGAACTATCATCGATGTTCTCACTCATATTAAGACACAACTATTGGATCGAAACTAAAAACATGCTTGGTTTGGCTAAACGATAGATTTCAAAAACTTTTTCCAAAATCATAATATAACAGAAGTGAAAACACCCAATACACATGCTTTAATCCATACATAATATGGTATAAGGAAAATAAATCAAATAAGAACAAAGTCAAAATTTTTACCGACTCCTTGCTGTGGCTTTGACTCCTCATTACTGTGTCCTCAACCTATCCGATCTACCACTTGTTCTCCTTGGATAGCTTTGTTATTAGGATCCTTTGGTAGGAAAGGAGAAGAAAAATGAATAGAAATTTTTTTGCTATATTCATCTAGTTCAAAAGAACAACAAAATGAGACATTCTCATTTTCTATCTTCGGCCAAAAGGGAGCGAAAATGGAGAGCTTCTTTTTTCCTATGGCCGAAGGTTTGGAGTGAGTGCCGATAGCTAAAAACAAAACTTACACAATCATTTAGAAGAATGTTAAATGAGTTGTATCACTTTGCTATGGCTATTCGATTTTTGAGAAAATCAAGAGACTAATGGTAAGCCAACATTTATGTTAATGGTGAGCTAAAAAACCACACCCTCTCATTCACTTTTGAATAAATGAAAGTTTTGTCCATTTATGCTTTTAAAACAATAATGAAAACCATTTAAAAATGAGCATCAATGAATTCATTGGAAGAAGAGAGTGAGTCTTTAAAAACCATCTTTGTTAATATGCATGGCTGCATGTACGTTCATTTTGTATTAAAACTACATGAACATATGTCCAACACTTGGACATTTGGGAGAGAGTGTATCCAAAACAAAAACACGCACACCCATTTAGCATTTGATAAAAGCTAATTGAAAAATCAGACCTTCCAAAGCCAACACTTGGACGTTATCTTCATTTAAGGTTTTCATGTTTAATGTGCTTTAAAAGCTAGCCACCAACACCATTGAATGAGAAGCATAGCCGAATTCTACATCATTGTAGAATTCAGTTTTGCTTATCATTTTTTATTTTTTATTCAATTAATCCAATTAATAAAATAAAAAACTAGCCCAATATTAAATGCTCCTTTGGCTTATAATTAACAATTAATTAGTTTAAGCCCAAAATTTAATTATAGGCTTAAGACCCAATTGATTAACTCTTAATTAAATTGTTCCAGTCTTATTAGCCCGAATCCAATTCGTCCAATTCTCTCCAAACTGTCTCATTTTCTTTCCGATAACCTCTATTTATTTTTCTTGTTTTCCTTGATAACCTTCATAGAAGACAAGTGGGGAATCTAATTGCACTTAAATAATTCAAGCTCCAATAAGCCCGAAATTAATTTAATCTCATTAGAATTAATTCTGACTTATTAACCAAATGTCATTCTACTAAAGGCAATTGGTTGAACTCTTAAATTACTTAAATTATGAGAAACTGTGTTTCAAAATTATTAATCTGATGTCCAATCGTAAACTCTATTATGAACCATATTATAGCCATCCACACAATAAAGGTTAAAAATACCGTTATGCCCTTATGTTGGTTTTTCTTTTTAGATCTCCCGTTTTACTCTACATGGTGATTAACACACAATATCTAATCTTGGTGTTAAGACTTGATGGATAGCTAGTCCATCAAACTACTGGCGCTAGTTTAATCACCAATCTCCGTAAAACATCTAGAAGTGATGTTATCACTATAAACCCTGTAAAAGTCCATTTCGATCATATCAATAATTATAACGAAACACACATGAGTTCACCACTTACCAAGATTTTGGTTCGTAATAAACGAATGTTAAGGTGTATGTTTTAAGATTAAAGTAATGGCCTAATTTATTCTTTAAAACATATGCAATTCCAAGTTCATTTAATAGTGCCAATAATGATAGTCAACTACTATCATGATTTGAAACTCATCAGTCCCTTAAAGTAAACTCCTTTACTTATATGGAGGTAAATCGCAACGCTACAGTATAAACCGTAATCAAGTGACCAACTTGATTATTTGATTGTGAATCAATTGATTTAGATTCTAATAATATACATGTTTCCCAAACATCTCTATGTATATGTATATTACTTACAAAAGAACCTTGGGGCCTTATGACTAGTTATATTATGCTCATACAAATAAAACCAAACTTTTTTGTTTTATTAAAAATAAATATTTTCAATAAAATATTGTAACTAGAAGAAAATTAAGTTATATGTAAATACACTTGCTTTCCAGGGCACTATATTTACATAACCCTAACAACAACATCTCAAATACAAACCAAATTCACAGTATATCTCATCTCAATAATGCATCATGAATTTCACACATTTCATATAATCTTTTTAGAATAATTCAATCCTCATTCTCAGTCGATCATATTATCAAATGTACATATACATGACATATCATAATATCAACACAATTTAATAATTTTCCATAATTATTGTAACATCCCGTTTCCATATAACGGGTTGAACCATAGAAACGGGTACACGTGAGATCAATTGGAGAAATTAGGAAAACACATCTCATGCTCATGCATTTGTGAACAGTGATTTTTGC
>JAOQMS010036560.1:0-14446 GCA_027563885.1 Erythroxylum longipes | reverse complement strand
AGTTTTTGTGTTTAAGTGTTTTATAGGTTAGTTTGAATCTTTGAGCTTAAATTGTATATTTTTGAGGTACCTTGATGTGTGTGCTAGTGTTGCAAGGTAAACAGGGAAGAACGGGAAGAGTTAAAGAGTTTTTGGGCTAAAAAGAATAAGCCACGATCGTGCACAGAGGCCACGGTAGTGACAGAAGAGGAAGAACCTCAGCTAAGCCATAATCGTGCACACAGGCCACGATTGTGACAGAGAGCGAAAATTCAGGTCACGATCGTGCACTGCGTCGGACTGATAGAAAAACTCAAGTTTTGGATGAATTTTTAGACCGTTTCGACCCCAACTTTGACCTCAGAGAGGAAATAGAGGTGGAGATGGCGATAATGTTGAGACCAAATCTGTTTGACATCGAGAGTGTTTCCCTATCTTATAAGTGATTCAAGAGAGTAAAAGGATTAGCAATCCAAACCATTCCAAATCATTTAAAACTTATTTAAAATTTTAAAACAAACCTAACCACACAACAATTTAAATCTAACTACTAAATTTGCTAATTTATGGTCATTAGCTTGACCTTCATCCTTTAAAACTCAGCCAGGATCAATTATGAGCAGCTTGCTTCTGCCCTTCTCATTCAACATCAATTTTGTAGCCTGTGAGTAAGCTAGAAATTATAAAATGATTAGAAAGGAAATAATGATAAGGTTGAGAAAACCAATTAATTTCATCAATGTCCTTCTCATTAACAAACTGTTAACAAAATAGGGAATAACGAAACTCCCTGAATCTTCCATCGAATCCAACAGTTTGTCCTGTACAAAGGTGAATTGCTCTCCTTGTTCCTTAATCACCTTCGTCTCCTCAGTTTCTTCTGCTTCCCGAACAGAGACTTCCATAATTTCTTGAAACTCAATGTCTGTTGTCATTTGTTCTTCGTCCTTTTGTTTTTCAGAAGATTTTAATATATCAATTATGCTAAATGAGCTACTAACCTTCAGATTCTTAATTACATCATTCATTTTGAATGTCATTTGATCATCATCAATCCAAAAGATAGAGTTCTTTTCTTGAACATCTCCCTAAGATTTTTCGATGGTCAAATATGGTATATCAAGAACTTGTGAATAAAAGGGAAGGTTGACATTCTTTTCTTCAATCTCTTTCTTCATCTCTTTGTCTTCAATAATGAGGAGTTCAGTTTGGTTTTCTACTGGTCCTTCTGGCTCTTCCTCATTCTTAAGTGTGATAGTCTCATATCGTTCTCGCAGATGTAATTCTATATTTCTCAAAGAGTCTTCCACACTTCTCTTACGAAACTCACGGGAAAGTTGTATTACTTGAATATCTAGTTTGTGAACAGAAGCGGCATGATTTTCTGTTACTTGAGTAAATTGCTCTTCCAGTCTCTTTTGGTTCTCTTCCATATCTGTTAGCTTATCCATGATTTTATCCAATTTGGAATCCCATAAACTGGACTTATCTTACTAAAATTCTAATAGGCCTTGATGTCCTAAGTGAGTCTCTACATTGTTGGACCAATAGAAACTTGGGTGGTTTTGCCACCTCGAAATGTATAGGTTCATAAAAGGATGATGATTTTCTCAACTAAATTGCGGCTTATTGAATTCTACAAATGTCCCTTGCTCCTTATAATATACATCCTCTATGATCATTATTTTAATCTCATCTTAGCATTCAACTCTTCAGATGTCTCATTCCCACTCTAAAAAGTCTTGATGTGTCTCTACCTTATGCCCGCAAAAATTTTTTTAAAGTTAATTTTAAAAAAAGACAAAAGATAGTGGAAAATCCTTAGGCTAAAGAACTAAACTAATCACCTCCTCAACAACAGCGTCAAAAACTTGATCACAAGTTTCCTATATGATAAGTTTTACTATATTTACCTCGACAACACCACAAACACATGGGTCGTTCACGTAGTACCTAAGGTATCAATCCCATTAGAAGAGTTAATCTAGTCCTAAAATCTATGGTTGAAACTAAATCGCAATAATCTAAAATAAACAATCAATGCAAAAATTTAATCAATCAACAATCAATTATGAGAATTAAATTTCAAAAATATAAACAAAATAGCTAATTTCACAACCCAATACAAAATCAACCTAGAAACTACTAATTGAGAGAAAGGGGGTTTTAATCCAAAGTTAATGAAAATCTATTCAATTATACAATTATTGAATTATTGGGTCTAAACGATCTTAGGGTGGATTACTCTCTCTTGAGTTATAATCTTTAACCTTAATTTATAATCCCTAATTTAAATTATGGAATTATAATCGCTCGATTCAAAATTTACCCAAAACCTAAAGTAGTTCTAAAATTGTCTAATAACCTACCAGAAACCTATGCTCAATATCTCGTTACACGATTTCACTAGTTTAATTCAATTCTTATCTATCAAATTACCTAGCTCTCGCTAGCCCAATTTGATGATATTCGCTAGGCTCACCCTTTCAATTTATTTCCGAATTATTAAGAACAGATATTAAATCACAAATAACTTAAATAAAACACAATAAATCAAACTGTATTAATCTCAAGAATCAAAACCCTGAATGTGAGTTTAGACAAAAATCGACATTTAACAAAACCTATTCTTGAAAATTATCTTAGTTTCATACATCAATAAAACTAAAATAAATTTGAAAATATGCTCGAAATGGATCAATGGAGGCAGTGACAGCGGGAAACCACCTATTCCAGGAAATACTTCATGTCAAGCTTCATCTCCTTGTCTCTCTTCCTTTTTCTCCTTTCTTAAATCACTCAATAGCTCTCTAGGGTTTCTGAATTTTGATTGATGTGAAAGCTCTACAAAGGCTACTTCATCTGTCCCTTAATGAGGTATCTATACTTTGCAAGCCTTAGGGTTAATTGGGGTCGAAACGGTCTGAAACGTCATGCAAAACTTGAGTTTTGTGTCAGCCCGACGCAGGCCATGATCGTGACCCTACTTGCCATGATCGTGGGCAGCACCTAACCCATTCTATCACGATCGTGGCCTAAAGTGCACGATCGTGGCCCAAATTGCACCATCGTGGCTAGGTTCCTATCAACTTGCCTCTTTCTATCACGATAGTGGCCTACTATGCCACGATCGTGGGTCGTGTTTTTGGCCTAAAACTTTTCAAGCTTTCTCCATTCTTTATCATTTATCCTGAAACACTAACAAACACATCAAGGTACCTCAAAAATATAACATTTAAGCTCAAAGCCTCATACAATAAACACGTAAACGAACACAATTGAAACCTAAATACACACTAAACACTCAAATTAACACTAAATACTTAACATATTAAATCCTAAAATACACTGCAAATCATAACTATCAATAAGGAAGGACTAATACGTTTAATATTCATAACTGTCCATCCCAATGCTGTCTTAATACTCTCACAACACACTAACCAGCCTTTCTTCTTTCACCTTTATAAGATCACTTGCTATGATAACTGGAAATGTGTTGTTAGTGCCAAGATAAGCATACTTGAGGTTAGTTGGTAATGGCTTTAACTCCACTTCTAGTGCCTGAACAATAGAAGATAAAAATTGATTAGTACTAACAGGAAATTCTAAAAAATTAGGGACATACCTTGCAAAAGGACTTGTCTCAAGTGCCCAAATTGATTTCTTTAGGTGCTCTCTAAACTCGAACTTGCTTTGCTAATAACTAGACATCTTTCGCTCCAGCGGGGTAGTCAAGGCTACCTCTAAAGGGTCACCTGTGAAAAGAAGAGACTAATTCTCCACCAAAGAGTCAAGAATATCTACCTTGGAGATTGACTCACAATCTGATGGATAGTGCATGGCATCAAAGATATTAAAAAGAATGACCTCACCATCGAACTCCATAGTCAACAACTCATTGTGTGCATCGATTTTTTTTCGAGATGTCTACAAAAATGGCCTACCTAATAAAATTATCGAATGGCTTGAAGAGCCCTTATCCTACATATATAACACATAAAAATTTTCAGGGAAAGCAATCTCGTTAACCTATATCAAAACATCCTCAATAATGCCCTCAGGGTATATGTTAGATCTATCAACCAATTGAATGATAAGACGGGTATCCTTTAATGAACTAAGATTAAGAGCTTTAAAAATAGATAAAGGCATAGCATTGATTGAAGCTCCTAAATCTAACATACTTCTCTCATTCCTCATATTACCGATCTTACAAGGAATGGTAAAAATACCTGGATCCTTACATTTGGGGGTAGCTTCCTCTGTAAGATTGTTGACATATTGTCCCCCACACTGATCTTTTCATCTCCCCTCAGCTTCCACTTGTTGGTGCACAGCTGCTTCAAAAATTTAGTATATCACAGAACTTGTTTAATTGCTTCCAAAAGAGGAATATTAACTTCCACCTTACGAAAGACCTCCAATATTTCCTTTTCCTTCTCTTATTGCTTATTCTTTGCTAACTTACTTGGAAATGGAGCAAGAGGTGAATTATTAATAATAAGGTGTGAAGTACTTACCTGAGGATGGTGATCCTCCTCTTTTGTTATCTTAGTTTCTTCCTCTTCTTCTTTCTCCTTCCCCTTCTTTGGCCCTTATACCTCCTGGCCATTTCTCAAGGTAATGGCGCAAGCATCTTCTCTTGGGTTCCTTTCAACTTTACTTGGTAATCTTGTGAAAATTTGGTCCTGCAGCTTCCCCATGGCATTAGCTAACTGACTGACCTGATTTTCCAAATTCTTCAAACCATTCCTTGATTCTTGCTAAAACTGAAGGGTGTTAGACGCAAAGATCTTAACAATTTCCTCTAAGGACATACCTCCATCTTGTTGTTGTGGTGGTGGTTGTGGAGGCAGTGGGCTTGGCTAAAACTATGGTTGATTTTGATAGAAACCTGATGGTGCATGGAATCCTTATTACTGCTGCTGATAATTAGGTTGTGTACATTAAAACTGCTTCTTTGCTGTGGATTTCCATACCTGAAGTTGGGATGATCCTTCCACCTTGGATTGTAAGTAGAGGAAAAAGGATCATACCTCTGTTGTTATCCTTGGAACCCCCTAACTGCACTGACGTGCTATTCATCCTGCAAGGAAGGGTAAGCATTTATATGATGGTCAGCTAACGCAAAAATAGCACACACCTTGGTAGGCCCCTTTCTTATCACTGCTTTTTGTACCAATGAAGTCAAATTTGCAACTTGCTGCACTAACTTGGAAATGGAAACCTCCTTCACCTACTTTCTTAAAGAGAAAGTATTGGTATGATTGCCCTAATACTAAGAGTTCACTGCCATTGTTGCTATCAAGTTCCTAGCATCCTCTAGTGTCCTATCCACCAAGGCTCCACCACTCGCAGTGTCTATCATACTCCTGTCCAAAGGAAGCAAACCTTTATAGAAATATTGAATTAATAACTAGTCACTTATCTAATGATTTGGAAAGCTATTGCAAAGCTTCTTGAAACGCTCTTAATACTTACAAAAATAATCCCCTGTGTCTTATCAAATGCCACAGATCTCCTTCCTGATGTGAGCAACTCTAGAGGTATGGAAATACTTGTCTAAAAACGCCTGCTACATTTTCTCCTATTTATTGACTGATCTGGTGGGCAAATTATACAACCACTCCTTTGTTGCATTTGCTAAGGTAAAGGGAAATGCTTTTAGCTTCAGTTGCTCCACTAAGAGTCCTATTGACTTCATACCTAAGCATGAGATATGGAACTCATTCTAGAACTTATTTGAATTTGTGATGTAGCCTGATCCTAGTGAGCTAGTGTTATAAAAAATTGTAAAAATAAGCAATGCACGTATCAGTCTAGGTTTAATTTCAACTTCCAGCTCATCATCTGGATAATTGATACAAATCAGATTGAGATTGAAAGAAACAGTTGTAAGCGCCTTTAAGGTGCACTGTTGATGTTCCCTAATCTCTTCTATTTCTTATAAACTCCTATCAACTTCTTCTTCAAAGGGTAAGGAACGGTCGCTCTCAGGAAGATGTGTACAGATTCAACAAATGTTTTTTGAGGAATAGTGGGACTTGCAAACTGATAAAAGAATGAAAAAGATTAGCAAAAGCAAAAATAAAAACAACATAAGAAACAACAAATTACACACGCCAACTCCCTAGTAACGATGCCAAAAATTTGATAGCATATTGATAACTACCAAATAATAAATTCCTAACTATCAAAATATGTAGTAAATGGTAAGCCAGGGTTAAACCACAAAGAGCTAGGATGCAAATCCTATTTCAAATGTTGCAAACAAAAGAAAACAAAACATCTTGAAATGATGAAAACGAAACATCTAAGATGCAATGAATGTAAACAATAAGACAAACACAGAGCAAATTTAAGAAAGACTGATAAAAATGGTAAAGAAGTGGGTTGGAGATACCTTTAGGATTTTAGGATGTTCACTGATCCTTGAATCTAATTAAAAGGTACTCTCATCATGGTGTTAGCCTATGGACCCGATTAAGCTCTCGAACCCTTAATTTCTTTAAAATAGGCAAAACTAATAAGCTCTAGAAATGCCCCGATCTCCACTATAACCTAGAATAGGCTT
Source organism: Erythroxylum longipes (assembly GCA_027563885.1). Lineage (NCBI taxonomy): Eukaryota > Viridiplantae > Streptophyta > Magnoliopsida > Malpighiales > Erythroxylaceae > Erythroxylum > Erythroxylum longipes. Next base: position 7,890 of record JAOQMS010036560.1, on the reverse strand, counting down.
TCTACGTTCAATAGTGAAGACACATTAGGTTCTATAAAAAAAACAATTTAATCTACCTACTAATAAGCTCGAAAGGTGTAACCTAAAGGTGAGGGATCCTAGATTAGTAGTTTAAGTATCCTAACAAATTCAATTAACCTATTGCTACTTCCGGGAATCAATATGGACTATTACATATCACACACTCAACCCTAGCCTTTAGATTAGAAAGTTACCTAAAGGGTGATCAAGTCTATAAGCAACTCCTAATTCATGACATTTATCCTAAATCACAAACCAACCTAGACCTACAAGCACCAATTCATGACAAGTTCAACTCCATTCTCAAAATTTCCATCCTTTCATCCTTATAATATCTCCAAACCCCTAAGTAGTGTAGCCACATATGTTCATATTAAGCAAAATAAACATTAAATAAACAAAACTCATACTTAATTAAATAAAAACAAAGTTGGAAATTATAAACGAAGTAATAAAAACAAAATTTCAACATTAACTTAATAGAAATCAAAACTCTTTATGATAACAAATAACTAATCATAACTCAAATTATAAAATCTAAACTAATTGCATAAAAATAAAAATTCCAGACACATAACTGCACAAAAACCCAAATTAATTAATCATAAACCTAAGAACATGCATAAATCCTAACTATTGAGCATAAATTAATCAAAAGCATCATAAATAAGCAAAAAACCATAACATAAACCATTAAACGTTCAAATACCCATTAGAATATATCTGAAAAAATCACATAAATAAACTCAAACAACCAAGATTAACGTTGAAAATTTGAAGGAATAAACATTCATTGATATAATATAAAGATTCCTTACAAAATCTATAAATTTCAACTATAAAATCCATCGAACATTCATTCTAAAACATTCTAGAACATGTAAAACTAAGATTAGCGCTAAGAAAGCTTTAAACTAGAGGAATGAATATGAAAATAAATCATTGAAATTGAAGGAGAACAGCTAAGCTTATGGAAAGTAACGAATGAACAAAATACTATAACTAAAAACCATTGAAAAAAAACTAAGGCAAATGGAGTAAAAAAAACGTTGTAGTCATCTCTATGGTGGAGAGCCTCTCCTGGAAAGCTAGCTCTAAGCTGCCACCTTGCCAAGAAAATGTTGAAGCCGTAACAAATATTTCTCTGCTTCTTGCCCCTCCAAGGATAACCCCAACTGAAGACCCTCATTGTTAGCGCCTCTCTTTTCTGTCTTTCTCCCCCACGCTACTGTTCTCTCTACTATTCTATTTTATTGGATGAATTAATATGCTAGTTAATAGGTGTGAATTGCATCATATTTTAGGACTTAGTTTGTTATGTATTAAGTTTTAGTTGAGTATTTAGTATATGTTTAGGTTAGAATTGTGTTAGTTTATGTGTTTAAGTATTTTTATGGGTTAGTATAAGTCTCTGAGCTTAAATATTATATTTTTGAGGTATCTTGATGTGTTTGTTAGTATTTCAGGGTTGATATCAAAGAACAGATAATTTCAGAGACTTTCAGGCTTAAACAACGGCCCAGGATCGTGACAAAAGCTTGGGAGCTAAATGCCACGATCATCACAGAAGACTGTGCCACAGCCCACAGTCGTGGTGTGATTGCCACGATCGTGATAGAAAGGGGTAGATGCAGGCCATGATCGTTGTATGCAAGGCCATGATCATGCCATGATCGTGACCTGCATCAGGCAGATGCACAAACAAGAGAACGCGTCAAGTTTTGAGGGATTTTTTGGACCTTTTCGACCTCAAAAAACCCTAAGGCTACTCAAGAAACAAAAGGTATTTAAAGAACTAGAAGAACACAAGAGAGGGAGCTTTTGCATTAGCCACAATTTCGAAACCCTAGAGAGTTTTGTCGAGAGATTGAGAAAGAAACGAAGGAAAAGAGACATGAAGAAGATGTTGGATCGAAAATAAAAACATGCTTGGTTTGGCTAAACGGTAGATTTCAAAAACTTTTTCCGAAATCAAAATATAGCGGAAGCGTAAACACTAAATCAACATGCTTTAATCCATAAATGATACGATATAAGGAAAATAAATAAAATAAGAAAAAGTTCGAAATTTTTATCGACTCCTTGCTATAGCTTTGACTCCTTGCTACTCTATCCTCAACCAATCCGATCTACCACTTGTTCTCTTTGGACAACTTGATTATCAAGATCCTTTCGTGGGAAAGTAGAAGAAAAATTGGATAGCAAACCTTTTGCTATATTCAGCTAGTTCAAAAGAACAACAAAATTGAGACCTTCTGTATTATTATAGCCTACTATTTTTAGAACAAAAAGAGACCTCTTTTGCTATGTTTGGCTAGTGTAGAGAGAATGGAAAGAGACTAAAATTTTTTCATACGTTAATAGCATCAAAGCTAAAATTGAAAAACTCTCTTTCCAAGTACAACACCTTTCGGTTTTTTTGGAGAAAGAAGAGACAAATGGAGAGACCAATGGTGAGCCGCCAATTATGTTAATGGTGAGCTAAAAAAAACCGCACCATCTCATTCACTTTTGAATAAATGAGGGTGTTGTCGGTTTATGCTTTTGAAACAAACATCAAAAGACTTTCGTCTTTTCCCATGCAACACCTTGCACGTTATCTCTCATAATAACGTTTTTATTGTTGTACGTTATCTCTCGTAATAACGTTTTTATTGTTGTGAAAAAAGCATCACCGAATGTGTTGTAAGAGAGTGGAGAGAGCTTCCAAAAGCCATACATTCATTCATTTTTTAATGCTAAAAAATGCTATACATTTTTCTATCTTTACAATTAAAAGAAGAGAAGCATAACATTAACACCCACTCCCCTCCAACACTTTCATGCTTTTATTAATAAAAGACATAAACGATTTCTACAAAGAATTCGTTTTTGCCTTCCTTTTATTAAGTCAGTTAATCTAATTAATTAAAACAAAATCCAACTCAATATTAAATATTCCTTTGGGCTTATAATTAGCAATTAATTAGTGTAAGTCCAACATTTAATTATAGGCTTAAGACCCAATTTAATTAATTCATAATTAAATTATTTCGGTTTTATTGGCCCGAATCCAATTAGTCCAATTCTCTCCAAAATGTCTCATTTTCTTCCCGGTAACCTTCTTTTATTTTTCTTGCTTTCCTTGATAACCTTCCTAGAAGCCAAGTGGGGAATCTAATTAGACTTAAATAATTCAAGCTTCAATAAGCCCATAATTAACTTAATCTCATTATAATTAACTCCGACTTATTAACCAAATGTCATTCCACTAAAGACAATTTGTTGAACTCTTGAATTACTTAAAATTATAAGAAACTGTGTTTCAAAATTATTAATTCGATGTCCAATCACAAACTCTACTATGAACCATATTATAGCCATCCACACAATAAGGGGTAAAATTACCGTTTTGCCCTTATGTTGGTTTTTCCTTTTAGATATGTCGTTTTACTCTACATGGTGATTAACACACAAGATTTAATCTTGGTGTTAAGACTTGATGGGTAGCTAGCCCATCAAACTACTAGCTCCAATTTAATCACCAATCTCCGTAAAATATCTAGAAGTGATAATATCACTATAAAATCTTTATTTGAGTAAATGTTCCCTAATGCATATTTCAATTAATAATTCCAATATACAAAAACTGGATTGATACCCAGTAAAAATGCATTTCGATCATATCAAGAATTATAACGAAACACACATGAGTTCACTACTCATCAAGATTATGGTCTGAAATAAACGAATGCTAAGGTGTATGTTTTATGATTAAAGTAATGACATACTTTATTCTTTAAAAACATACGCGATTCTAGATTCATTTAATAGTGCCATTACCAATAGTCAACTACTATCATAATTTAAAACTCGTCATTCCCTTGAAGTAAACTCATTTACTTACACAGAGGGAAATCGCAACACTACAGTCTAAACCATAATCAAGTGACCAATTTTATTACTCAACTGTGAATCAATTAATTTTGATTCTAATAATATACATGTTTCCTATACATCTTCATGTATATGTATATTACTTACAAAAGATCCTTTGGTACGTTATGACTAGTTATATTATGTTCATATAAATAAAACCAAACTCTTTTGTTTTATTAATAATAAATACTTTCATTGTAATATTGTAACTGGAAGAAAATTAAGTTATAATTAAATACACCTGCTTTCCATGGCACTATATTTACATAACCCTAACAGAAGAAGCCTAAACGAAGTACTTCCTGGATTATGAGGTTTCCCACTGTTGCTACCTCCGTCATCCCTTCTGAGTTTATTTCTAGTTTAGTTTCAATTTTATGATTGTGTAAAATTTGGGATAGCCGTTGATGATAGAATTATTGAATGTTTAAGGATTGTTTAAACTCACCTTCGGGATATTTTATCTTTGATATTAATGAAATCTGATTGTTGATTTTTTATTAGATTTCTTGTGATTCAAATTTTGCACTTGCATAATTCGGTGATAAATTGAGAGGGTGAACCAAGTGAAAATTCAATAAATTGGGCTAATGAAAGTTAGGTAATTTAATAGAATAAGAATTAAATCAAATCGAAAATTTTGTGTAAAGAGAGATCTTGAATAGGTTTTTGGTAGTTTTTTGGACAAATTCATATCTAATTTAGGTTTTTGATAGATTGTGAATCAAGAGATTGCAATTCCCATAATCTGATTAGGGTTTATAAATTAAGGTTAATGGTTATAACTCAAGAGAGAGTAATCAACCCTAGGACCATCTAGAACCAATAATCTAGTAAATTCACATTCAGTTCAATTTTCATTAAAGTTGTATAAAATTCCCATTTCTCTCAATTGGTAGTTCCTAGGTTGATTCTTGATTGGGTGTTGCATATGCTATTTTGTTTATATTTTTGAATTTGATTTTTAGAATTGATTACGTAATTGAAATAATTTCTTGCTTTAGTTTTGTTCATTTTGAATTATTGCAAATTGTGTTCTGCCTTAGATTTTAAGATTTTATTAACCCTCCTCATGGAATTGATACCTGAGGCAATACGCGAACTACCAGTGTGCTTGTGGAATATCGAGGTTAAATTATTAAAGCTTTTTCAAATCAGAAACCTGCGATCAAGTTTTTGGCGCCATTGTTGTGGAGGTGATTAGTTTAGTTCTTTAGTTTAAGGCTTTCTTCACTATATTTTGTTTTTAAATTTTTTAAAGAAATTGAGGCATAAAGTAGAGACACATTAAGACATCTTGGAGTGAGAATAAGACATCTGAAGAGTTGAATGCTAAGAAGAGATAAAAAGAACGATCATGGAGGATGTATATTATAAGGAGCAAGAGACTCTTGCAGATTTCAATGAGACCCAGTTTGGTTGGGGAAATCATCATCCTTATTTGAACCCGTACACTTTAGGGTGGCAGAACCACCCAGATTTCTATTGGTCCAACAATGTAAATACTCACATGGGACATCAAGACCTATTTGAATTTCAGCAAAGTGAGTGCAGTTCATGGGATTTCAAATTCGAAAAATTCATGGATAAGCTAATAGAAATGGAAGAGAACTAGAAGAGGATGTTTTTCATCGAAGAGGAAAGTTAGAAGAAACTGGAAGAGAAGTTTGATCGAGTTTTTGAAAATCATGTCACTTCTATTTATAACCTAGAGATTTAAGTAAGATAGCTTTCCTATGAATTTTGTAAGAGAAGTGTGGAAGACTCTCTGAGTGATATGGAATTATATCAATGAGAGCAAAATGAGCTTATCACACATAGAAATGGGGACGAACAAGATGAACCAATGGAAGACCATGCTGAACCCAACCTTATAGAAGGACAAGAAATCAAGAAAGAAGATGAAGAAAAGGATAAAAAATCCTCATATTTTTCCCAGATCATAGTATATCATGTGTGAACATAAAATTTTTTTAGGTAGATGTCCATGAGACTAACCTGTTTTTTGGATTAATGATGACCAAGTGACATTCAATATGAAGTGTTTAAGAATTCGAAGGATAGTAGCTCATTCAGGAAAATTGATGTGTTTGAATCTTCTGAAGAACAAGAGGATGAAGAACAGATGACAACTGACATTGATTTTGAAGAAGCTATGAAAGTCTCTGTTCGTGAAGCAGAAGTAGCAGAGGAGATGAAGGTGATTAAAGAAGAAAGAGAGCAAATCACCTTCGTACGGGAAAAAATGTTGGATTCAATGGAAGATTCAGGGAGTTTTGTTATTCCCTTTTTTGTTGACATTTCATTTGAAAGAAGGACATTATTGAGCTTAATTGGTTTTCATAATGTTATAAACATCATCCTTCTGATTATGTTGTAAGTTGTAGCTTACTTACAAGGTATAAAACTAATGTAGAACAAAAAATATGGAAGCAAGCTGCTTATAATTGATCCTAGCTGAGTTCCCAAGGAAAGAGCATCAATTTACCAACATTAAAAGAAGCGTTGCATGGGAGGCAACCCATGAAATTTATTTCCTTTGATTGTTTTTGTTAGAAAGTCTGAATTCTGTAATTATGACTTTTTTTTCCAAAGAAAATCAAGAAGGAATAGGACTTCGATATAAATTGGATGATCGATCAAGTAAGTAAAAGGGAGATGAAAGTGCCACAAAAGAATTAAAAAATGATTTTGAAAAAAAGTGAAAAGAACAAAAGAAGAAAAAATGACAAATTGATGGAAGGCCACGATTGTGGCCTGCGATTGGGCAGAAAAAGGAAACACGCATTTTGAAAGAAATTTTATTATTTTAACCTCCAACCACCTATATATTCATTTCTAACTTCACTTTTTCATTCACTTTCACTTTGCTTTATATCTCTAGATTTGAAACTTTCAAACGCTCTCACATCTCTCTATAAAAATTTCAACCTTCCAAAATTCTTCCAACTCTACCTATTCACAAGCCAATATGCCACGAATTAAGCAATCAGCCAAATGGGAGCAATCATCGAGACAAAATCAAGTTTAGGGACGAGGGAGAAGGAACAGAGTAGCAGACTTCAGAGCACCCTTCTCGATCTACACAGAGGAAGAATGTTTTCGTTTTCAATCCCTAAATGCTAAACAAATAGTAGTTCCTAAATATTTTGATTTTGAAACACTTGATAGGTTAAAATTGTGCGATAGGGTAGAGAACCTAGCTGAATGAATCTAGTGGGCCAAATTTTTATATTTCCAATTTCCTGTCTACCAGGAGCTCACTTTGGAATTTTTCACTTACATTTCCTATGAACCTAGGAACCAAGGAAATGTGGTTTAGGTTGCGAGGAAGAGCTTATGAACTAAACATATAAATCATATGTGATATGTGCAGATTCCTCGAATCCTCCATTATCGATCAATATAATGATTTTTATCCTTCTCGCTATTGGAACGAGTTCACTGGGATAGAGAAATTTGAGGCCAAAAATGCCCACAACAATATAATAAGGACCCACGAGCACTTATTGCTGCACAAATTCATTTGTCAACTGGTTTTTGATAAATCAGATACCATAACATTCCAGTGTGCACCTCAACATTCCAGTGTGCACCTCTACATATATGCTAAAAATTATTGTTGCGACTCCCTGTAAGAGGAGCAACAATTTAGGCATAGGGTACCTAGTTTTTACCATTGCTGAATATTATAACATGGATTGTAGTGGGTTAACTGTCCATCTCCCTGACTTCCTAAATCATCAACATTTATGGAGGGCTGAAATCCTTAAGCCCCATAACATGGAACTTCAGGAAATCAGTCAAAAGACACATGTTAAGATTAGGACCAGTCAGGTGAGTTTGAGTTCAGCGCCTTAGCAAACAGAAGAGGACTCAACCACTGAAGAGTCCGAGAAGGAAGAAGAGACAGAAGAATCGGGCTGCAAGAAGGTTCTAGATACAATCTAC
>JAOQMS010036549.1:0-14446 GCA_027563885.1 Erythroxylum longipes | reverse complement strand
TGTTGAATAATTGTGGGTAATTCAGTAAGAAATCTAGTGAGAAATTTTGGATAGTTTTGCTTGACTGTTTGTTTGCTGTTTGACTTTAATCCATTAAATGATTTGCAAAGCTGTTAGATTAATATGTTTGGATTTTGGCATGAAAGCAATGATTGCCTAATTATGTGAACATGAAATAAATTTGTTTGGTTTTCAAACTGTCAAGTCCTAGTCGTGGGTAAATAGGCATGCCTAAAAGGGTCTGCAGTTGCCTCTGTGACACTTTGGTGTCTTCTGTTATTGACACTTCGGTGTCTTCTGATATTGACAGTTCGGTGTCGAGACTTCTGTCTCTTTTGTATAAATCCCATTACCCACTTCTGTAGATAGATTAGCAGTTATCTGGTTTTGTAATTCTGATATATATGTTTGATTATGACATAAACATTATTGTTCTGATTCTGAAGGGTTTATACCCTCTTGTGATATTCAGTTTTGTTAATTATAAAGTCTGTTTTGAAATACATTATGTCTGATTTATTGTTTAATGCATCTATATGCTGTTACATGATTCAATATGATAAGTTGTCAGTTTATCCATAGATTATTTATTACTCACTAAGCTATATGCTTAGCACGGTAGATTTGCCCCATGTAGGTTCTGAAAGAGAGACGTAGGAACTGGGACAAGACAACCGCGATGGCCAAAGGAGTCTGATTTTAGTTTTGTTCACATGTATTTTGTGTTTGTTTTTGGACTTGTATCTGATGTCTATAACTCATGAATTTTATTTTGATGGGTTGTAATAACCTTAATTCAGGTTGATTTCGAAAATTTTGACATGCGATGTATGTTTGTTGAGATTTTAGTAATATATGTATAAAGTGTTTTGTATGTTTCAAAATGCTTTGTGTTCAGTGTGTTCTGTGTGTATGTGGCACTCACAATATCCTCCCAGGGGGTATATGTGGGTGTCACAACACAAGTATAACCTAATCATTTAATAAGACATAAGTTTCTATTTTCAAGAAAATTATTAAAAAGGCAGGTAAAGGGCTGGCCTAATAGCAGGGGCACAAGGTAGGTGATATTTCCAATGAAAGGCAAACATATGATGTGATAAGAAAATTTTGTTTGAAAAGATTACTAAATGCCTTGATGGGAACAACAAAATAACTGTTTCCGAAACAAACCTGCGCTTCAAAAAGACTGAGTCGAAGTCTAGTTGTAAAGAATGTTGTTGTTTGATTACCAGAAATTAAAAGGCAAAACCCAAATGAAACAAACTCAGACCCTCCAAAAACAATTAACAAATACTTAGAGAGAAACTTTTAATAATTATTATTTGTATATAAAAAGTATTTAACATATGATTAATAATTTAAAAATAAGATTTAATATATAATTAAATCATTTAATATATGTAATTAAGTTAAGAAAATTAAATGTTTGCATTTTTATATTGTTTATTGGTAAATTGTGTTGGATGAAATTAAATTGTGTAGTATATGTTAACTCTTCATTATGGAGTTAACTTGAGTAAGAAACTAAGAATGTTGATTGAAATTGGTGAATGAAAGATTGTTAAATTCAAGTTGTGATTTAGGATTTTAGTAACAAGGTTGATTAAAATTAGTTAAAAAATAAAATAATTATAATAATTACAAATTGAATTGTATAAGCAAACAAATTGTATTAGTTGATAGTTGAATTATGAGATTACATAAAGAAAGTTGTAAACTTATAGTTGTGAGTTATGATTAAAGTTGAATATGTTATAGTTGTGAGTGTATGTCTTTAGTTTATGGTTGAATGATGTAATTATACAATATGAGTTATATTCTATAAGATGTATATATGTATTGTGTTATTGTGTATGTTGAACACTTGAATTGTTGGTCTTTGACTTATGATGAATTGTGTTGAATGAAATTGAATTGTATATGATGTAATCATACAAAATATGTTATATTATATGATATGTATATATGTATTATGTGTGTTGAATACTTAAGTTGTTGGATTTTGATTTATTAGTAAATTATATTGGATGAAATTGAATACAAAATGAGTTATATTATATAATATGTATATGTGCATTGTACATGTTGAATACTTGAATTGTTAATTTTTTACTTATTGGTGAATTGTGTATAATGTAATTATAAAAAATGAGCTATATTTTATAAGATATATATGTGTATTATGTAATGTGTTAGTTTGGACTTTTGAGTTAAATAATAAATATTTTGTGATATTAGTTAATAATGAAATTATATGCTATTTATTTTGATATGAAGTTTTTAAGTTAATTTTGATATATGTCTTTATTTATTTTTACAAATAAATGGAAGGATATTTAATTACTCCTGATAATTCAATTGCTTCAGGAAGATACAATGAACTAGCTTAGGCTTATGCTACATTAGTCCCCGATATAAAGAAACACACTATTGACTTGTTTTGTAACAAACATTTGAAAGGTGGAGGAATTACCAGATTAAAGAAGCATTTAGCTGGAGTTAAAGGAGATGTGGAACCTTTAAAAAAAGTGAGCTATAATGTGTAATGGCAAATGAAGACTTTGTTTGAAGAATATCAACACGAGAAAGATAGAAGGGATGGTGGAAATGTTGAAGGTGTAATGATCCTATTCAGTAAGAAGTGAATGTTACATCTGAACCTGATGTTAGAAAAAGAAGAAGACAGGTGTCGAATTATTTGCACCACGAACAACTCCTGGAGCTTAGCCTTCAATTCGTAGTGCCTTACAATCAGGAGAAGCGGTTCACAATATAGATATGACAATAGCTAGATGGTGGTATGATTCAGCTATAGCATTCAATGCTTCCCAATCTTATTATTATCAGCCTATGGTGGATGCTATAACCTTTTATGGTTCTAGATACAAAGCTCCTTCAATTGATGACTATAAAGGTAAACTTTTGAGTAGCTCTATTTATGAAATTAAAAGTTATTTGAATAAAATAAGAATGACGGGCTACTTGTGGGTGTTCAATCGTGTATGATGATTAGAAAAATAGGAGACATGAACCTATTATTAATTTTATAGTTTATTCTGTAAAGAACTCAATGTTTTTGAAGTGTATTAATGCATCTAGCCTTGTTAAGAATGTTAATACTTATATGAAATATTCGACGAAGTTGTTAATGAAGTAGGGCAAAAAATAATGTTCAATTCATTACTGACAATGATTCTGCTTATAAAGCGGTTGGAAGAAGACTACAGAGCAAGTATAATTTATTTTGGACTCCTTGTGCTGCACATTGTATTGGCTTAATGCTAGAAAATATAGGGGATGCTAGGTATTTTCCTATTATTGATGACCAAGTTCATTTACAATCATAAATTGGTCTTGAATTTAATGAGAAAGGATTTTACCAATGGTAGGAATTTATGTCGTCCTAGTGTTACAAAATTTGTAAAGAATTTCTTATTACTTCGCTGTTTTATTACAATGAAGAAAGAGTTGAGATAAATGTTAATAAGTGATAAGTGGGTTGCATCTCAGCATGCTAGGTCTAATGCTGGATTGGATGTTTCCAGAATTATACTTAAAGATACTGAATTTTGGTCCTAATATCAATTTGTCATCTGAGTTTATGAGCCTTTGATGAGGGTGCTTCGTCTAACTGGTAGTGATGAAAAGGCAATAATAAGTTTTTTATGATTTGATGGAGAGGGCAAAGGAAGCAATCTAGGCCAATCTAAAAAATATGCCTTCTTTGTAAACACTTTATCTTGCAATCATCAAGAAGAGATGGGAAAGGCAACTTTACTTTCCGTTGTTTGTAGCTAAGGCATTTTTTAATCTTAGTGTCTATTTCAGACCACGTTTTACAAAGAAAGTTGAATCTAATGGGGAATGCTATTAACTATTAAAACAGTTGTTGCTCATGAGATGATGCAATATCTACTAAGTTCACAAATGGAGATTTATAAGGAGGCTTATAGGGATTTTGAGATGCTAGTTGCTATTCAACAAAGAGCAAAACTTAATCCATGTACATGTTTTTCACTTTTGTTACTTGTTGAAAATTAATTATCACTTTATTTTGTTTATAATGCTACTTTTATTGTGTTACGACTTACAGTTTCTTGGTGTGACTAATTTGGAAGTGGTGTTCTATAACTGCAAAGGTTTGCAATTTGAATTCTAAGTCAATATGTGAGCGCAAAAGGCTGTGAAAGTAGTTGAAGCACAGTTGAATTCATTTATTCCAAGAAAATGAATAGATTGGACCACAAAAGATTGAATGACTTGGTCTTTGTTTGATACAATTTAAAGCTTTGGAAAAGGTATGTAATTATCATTATTAAGTTAGATATAATTTCTTATAATTTTCCAATATTTTAATTTTATTATTTACTAGGACTCTTAATAGAACAAGTAGTTCAGTAAATCCAATTTGCATTGATAATATTGATCTTTTGGAGGATTGGGTTTCTGAGGATCTAAATTTGATAGATGAGAGTGACATGGAAGATAATCTTCGGTGGAAAAGTATTAATATGTCATTTGGTGCAATCAATTTGAATGATGGTGATAATGAGGTTCCTTTAAATGATGAGGATTTTGTATCGATGATAATTGGGGTCAATGTAGGTGTAACAGATATCCCGTATCAGATTAAATGAATTTCTAAGTTTTTGTTCATCATTTTTCTAATTTTACTTATTTTTGATGTATATGTTAAATTCTATATATGCAATATAATTGTAAATGTTTTTGTTTTAGGTTTCACTTTTAGTTAGTTGTTTCTTCATCACGAACTCTTGTTGTAAACTATAATAATTAAAGAGTTAAGGATATTTATTATTCTTTTTATTTGATGTTTTGATGTAATTATTATTAATTATATGAGAATTTTGTAATATTTTAAATACTTTGTATTGTTCTTGATTTTATATTTGTATGATGATTAATTGATCTTTTTTCATATTAATTGTGGTTATTATTTATATGTGAAATATGTGAAAATTAATGTTAATAAAAATAAATAAATTGTTGTTATTTTAAATTTCTATTATTATGATTTTTGGAGACAATATTTTACAAAATTTTAAAAATAGAGACTATTTCATAAATTTAAAAAATTACTCTAAACGGTACCTGATATTGACTAGTACTAGCACAGTATTGTACCAAAATTAAATACGGTGGCAGTACTGGTATGGTATTCATAACATTGGTTTGATTTCTACTATATTATTTTTAAATTTTTATTTTTAAATACAAATAAAACTTGTTTAATTATTAATGTTAATATAATTAAACTAAACTAATTAAGTTAATTTTATTTTAATATATTATATAATGTTTATTAATAAATAGTAAAAATAAGTTTTGATATTTTATTAATATAAATAACTAAATGATTAAAAATTAAAAATATTTATAAACTAAAATTTATTTACTAATATGCATTTTAATTATTAGAATTATTTTAAAATGTTTAGATTAAAAATATATTTGTTAAATATTTTTCAATTTTAACCATATTTTATATTTTAAAAATAAATTAAATTTTAATTTATTATAAAATAAAATAAAATAAATAACTAATATTAACTAACTAATTAATTTTAAAAAATATTAACTAACTAAATAATATATAATTAGTTAATGAAAAAGCTGATTATGATAACAAATGAAGACAAAAAATATATATTTTTTTATAGTTTTCATAAGTTATGAAAATATGAAGAAATTAAAATAAAAAACAACATTTTAAAATTTTAATGAAAGTAGAACAAAAAAACTGAAAAAGGAACCAAACAAATCTTTAGTAAGACATATGGATATGAGACAACTTAATGAATGAAATATTGGTTTAGATCCACTTATTTACAAGTTTATATTGATTCATTTTTCTCATATCCTGAACAGATTCAATTAATTTATTTATGATTTAAAAATGAATTGAAAAGATTGGTCAATTTAATATATATGATTGAAGGTATTTTGTTGTCTCTAACATTATTTATCATACTAATTACCACTTAATGATTTAAATAAATCAATCGACCCGTTAATTGTAACTTCATTAGATTTATCAAACTTTTGTTATTGTGTCTCTAACCTATGCAACATGGCACATTTACATGTCACAATGGATCCATCTTAAATATGACATGTAAAATTGTATTAAAATATTGATTTTAAATATTTCATATTATTTAAATAATATAAATCTAAATCTAAAATTAAATTTGATTATCACATAATTAGTAAAAATGAAATATTGGAGCTCACCTTCAGCTCCAAATTCATTTCGCTTAAAATTTGCAAACCTTACTGTCAATTACTTATCCTTATAGCCATTACCTTTGTACCATTTGTATTCCTGTCAAGTAAGGAGATGTAAATCTGATCTCCTACCTGAGATATAAATCTCTTCGAGCCTAGATACGAATTGAAGAGACACTGCACCGCCGTCGTTGTATCACAACTTCCTGAGCTTTTCATCCCAATTGTGTAATCGCCTGAAGCTTCGAGAAAGGTGGGGAGAGCTTTACCCTAATTATTGATATGTTGTTGCACAACTCCTCCCAATTTTGGTTTTTACGTTGTAGTTTTATTCTTTTATGTTTGTAGTGTTTAACTTTGTCGTTTTATCTCACGAGGGAGAATCCCTCTCCTTAGCTGTAAACTAAAACTTCTTCTTCTTAGTGAATTTTTTAAATTCTAAAAAAAAGTAGGGAGATAGGATTTTCCTCAAATGAAGAAACTGAAGTGTGTATTATTACCAATAAAGTTTTCTTTATCACAAATTATTACTCTTAACTTAAGGCAAGTCCACCTACATAGTAATACAGTGGTAAATAAAGTATCAATCCTATGATGAAGCATAGGAGTTTAGTAAACTCTCATGTTATTACTTAATTAATTAAATAAAAAGGGTATGTTTTTTATGATGGAAAACTAAATTTAAAACTAAACGTAAACCTAGATCTAAACCTAGGTAGAGTAAACAACCACTAGAGATAGAACAAAGCACATAATCAAGTGAAGAAAGTAGACCCAAATTTTATCTAGTTAAGAACTCTCTTTAGTATCATCTTAAATATCATAATTTAATTAGCCTAGAATGGATATATTAGTCTAGACTAATAGGATCTTCTTGAAATTGAAATTGCACTCTCTAGAGTTATATCTATGTACTTTCTTGGTGGTTAACTTATATTTCTACTAAGCTAACACTTCTCTATGAAAAGTTATGTAGGACTCTTTCAAGTACCTATTCAACTCCTATTACCTAAGTCATGGTCCACTCATAAGATTGCTCTTTGCATCTATAAATGAACCTAGATCAGATCTAGTTATTGGCATAACTAAATTACACATTATGATCAATCAAAGATAATTTACAAAAATATATTATATTCATAAATCAAAATAAATTAGTCCATACAAAGAAAATTACTAAAATTTCTTCCCATATAGACATCAATAGTTAGTTACTAATTATATTTCAACCAATAAACATAACAATGAAACAAAAAGAAAATAAAAAGCATTTATAAAGTTGATCCTAAAATTCCAATGCGAACTCTACATTATTATGGTGGTTTTTTAATCCTTTTTCCTTGAAAATGATTGCTCCATGCTCCTTTAGGTTGTTTTCCTCACCCTTAGAGGATAACCCTAAATTTAGAATGATACAATATGAAAAAGCACCCTCAATTTATACTTCCCATGTCTTTTCATAATCTATCTTATCATTAAAACAAGGTCCTGAAAACAATCATGGCTCAAACCATGGATTTCCCAAAAAATCCAAAAACTAAATCATAAAAGTTATAAATCTTTCTCTTATCCTTCTATGGCCACTTGAATCATCTCAATCAGAATTTAGATGAGCAAGTTATGAACAATTTAAGAAGTTGTGCTCCAGTTAACTAACAAATCTTTCTAGAACGTGTATTAAAGTGTGGATTTCTCCACTTCCTCTAAAGATAAGAAATAATCTTTAACATGCATATGTCTGTAAATTGTCGATCTTCCTATTTCTTTTGTGACTACCAAATAATTTGTGGCATGATTGTGGTATATTTCATATTGCTACACGAGTTTCTTCAATGTCACATAGTCTCTCACCAAATTATGTTTTAAGTTATGTCTCTTCCTACACTTTCTCTATGATGGACACGGATTGATACAAGGGCATAAGATTGGCGTGTTCATCTAAGAATTAGGATTTTCTTCATATTTTTACTTACAATTCTCTGCAATTATTAATAAAACTCATTATAAGGCAAAATATTCAATAATTACCTAAAACATAATAAAAATCAATTAAAATTAAGGTAAGTTATAGGGAAATATAACAAAATACCTAGTGGAATATAGATCTATTTTACTCTCATAAAAATTCCTAGTTGCTAAAGAAGATTAAAACTCAATCATAAAGCTTCTAAATATAGAAATATTATGTGAAACACTAGATGCTTATGATGAGGCTTATAAAGAGCTCATAAAGATGGATGAGACTAACGAAGAGGAATTACTATTACGGGATTATGGGAACAATTATTATGTAGGTATGGACCATTTCCTCATATCCTACTAAAGGGTTAAATCAATGTAGAAAATGATTATTTGCTCTTTATATACATTATTAAGTGAAAAGTCCATAAGAGGAAGATAAGTTTGCAAATTTTAGGGGAAATGAGTTTAAAGTTAAAGGTGATTTTTGGTCTTTCTGACAACTTAAGTGATAAATGATTTTATTTTTAGTTTTAAATTATTTTAAATCATGTAAAATATTTAATATTATTTTAATATAATTTTAACATGTAAGGTTTAAGATGGGGCCACTTTGATAGGTTTATGTGTCATATTGGATAAGTTAACAACATAATAATAGAAGTTTAATAAAAATATAACAAATTCAAGGTTAAAAGGAAAATATGTTCCATTTTTAAATGTTAAGGACTAATTTGGTACCATAGATAATGGTAGGAGCCAAGTTAGACCTTCCTTAAAGGGTAATTTGAACTTTTGGCCAATACATATTGATTATTGAATTACTTTTGGACTAGACCACTAAATGATTCAAGTTGAATATGATATGACCGTCTAATCTGATTCCACTCTCTTAACAATATAAATAAATAATCAAAATTACAATTTTAGTGTTAAGACATGAGACTCCTCTGCGGCTTAACAACTTCTAGAAAAACTTTCTAAACTTTAAAATTATATAAATAACTTATTCTAGTTTTAAATTTTCTATAAAACTCCCTTTGGTTATGTATTCGTAATGGCACCTAAAAGGAGGGTAAATGGGGTATTAATGAATTTAAGAAAAAAAATTTTAATTGAATAAATGCCTTTAATTGACTTCAAATTAAAAGATGAAATGTAATAACAATTTAAATAAACCTAATATATAAACTAAAAAAAGTATAAAAGTATAAAAAAAGAAGTTGCAAACCAACTTTATAGGTTTGATAAACAAACTTTGAACACAATCACTCCCTAATTCTCTCTTCAGATGCCAGCGAAGAGGAACTTTCTTATAATAATCATTGTTAGACAAAAAGTAATCCTTGTATAATCTTTCTTAAAGGGTGAAGAGGAACCTCAATGCTTCTTGGAGCACTCAAATACTAGGAAACTAGCCCCAGTTGATCTTTACAACTTAAATAAATCTTACTTGTTCACTTTAATACTCAGGAGCTCTAAATCACTTTACAACCAATGAATGAATGCTTCTATATACTTCAAAGCTCATGTAATTATGTTATCTTCAAAAAAATGATTGCCTATAAAAGGCAGATGCCTAAAGTAAGCTACAATTTGGTATTGGAAGTGAAAATGAGGCAAATTGGTCGAGAAATATAGCTCGATTGCACTTGCAGTGACAAATCTTGTAGCTTTTGCAAAAGGATCTTATCTTATCCATTTACTTTTTATCTCCAGGCATTTCCTAATACCAAAGCTTTTCACTTGCAAAGAACTTGTTCTTAGAACAAGATTGATTCCTTGGTAGAGGTCATATCTCCAACACGACTCTGGAGTCCTCCACAGTAACCACTTTGGTAACTAAGAGCAATGCTTATTTGAGCATGAACATTCTTGATCTTGCTATGAGGTATTATATCATTCGACAGTGAAATGTTGTACGAAGTGTCACAATGGTTTAATTTAGACCCGAACTTCCACTCCAAGTCGCGTCCACCTTCATGCGGCAATCCTGCTTCGGTCCGCTTAAGCAAGATTCAGCCTTCTCACGTGAATATCGCTGAAAAATTCTGTTATCCCTCGAACACATCACGGGCACACAAGTGTTTAAAGTGTTTCTATCCCCCACAAAATAAGACATGTGTAAAATAGACTAAAGAAAGCAACAAGAGATTTATATATGTAGCTTAAGCTACTCTTTCATTAACTCTAAACAAAATGTTAACAAAAGACCCAAGTACCTCCTCCTAGAAGCACTAACAAGGAACTCCCTACTCGAAGCCCTTACAATGAGAACCCTTCTCCCAAAAGCTCTCAACTCTCAAAGCTCTCAACTCTGAGTGATTTCTCTCAATGAGCTCTCTCACTAATTGAATACTCTCTCTTCACTCTCCTCTGTGAGTGAATGAATGGCTCTCAACTCTAATGAGATATTTATAGGCTCCTCCAGATGACTAAGAGTCCTAATAGAATTCTACTGGCTAAGAACACAATCTTATCCTATCTTATCCTTAATAGAATTAAGTTACATCACATTTAAAAGATTACCCTATCTAGAAATGATTATCCTTATCCGTAAAGATCTCCTCTATCTTCAGATGATCCTTCCAGATGATCTTTATCTCTTAAAGCTGATGTTTATCCACTATAATCTTATCCGCCACGTCATCTGTGCCACATCATCTACAGTCGCCACGTCACTGTTGATGTGACATCACAACCTTTCCGCATATAAGTCCATCAACGCATGTCTATGGACAAGTCCATCTTCCATGATCAAGCTCTCTTCATGGTGCAGTCTCATCGCTTCATAACTAAGTACAAGTCACAATCTGAGTTAGAATAAAACCTCGCACGTTTTACATACCTCCGACCTGCCTCGCCGAAGTTAAGTGCACGTGCTTTCCTCGCTCGTATGTCTTTGCACACTCTCAGGTCTTGCTTGACTTAGTTCTCCAACTCGTAAGACTTCGCCTTGTTCTCTCGTCAACACGCCTTCCTTATGCTGACCTGCGTGCCAAGCATTGGCTAAGGCTCGCCAACACTCGCACAAACCGGCATTCTAGACTTAGGGTCTACCAAACCACCCCCACTAGAAGAATTCGATGCCCTCATCTAAATAATCTGTAGGCACTCCTTCACTAGTGGTTCCCTCGAAGACTCCTTTGCCAACTGTCGAAGACTGGAGCAAGCCTTCTCTTCCATTCGTACCTCTCCCACGTACCACTTTCTCTTTCCGTTGAGTTTCTTTTTGCATGAATCCTCCTCCACGAGGCCCATAACATTCAAATAAGCAATGTTATTGATGGCTCCTTCCCCCGAGTCATCTTCATCGGTCCTTCCTTTGTCCTTCGCGACTATGGAGTTCATCTGCTCCTCACCCTCCTTTTTCTTTAGGCATTCTCGAGCATAGTGCAGCCCATCGCAGATGAAGCATGCAGCCTTTCCCTTCTATTGCTTCTTCTTATGTTGAGAAGATTCTCCCACCTTCTCTTTGCCTTTCTCCTTGTCATCTTGGGTTTCACCATTTTTCTTTCCCTCTCCGCTGGGTAGAATTGGTGGTTGCAATTAAAGATCCACCAAGGCATCTTCCGCTACTATTGCGCTAGGGAGGTCCTTCACATTCTGCTTCCGAAGCTCTATTTGTGCCCAACCTTGCAAGCCACTAATGAATTTGAACAACTTGTCTTCCTCTGACATGTTCCGCACATCCAACATCACCGATGTGAACTCCCTCACATACTCTCTCACCAAGCTGTCTTGCTTCAACCCCTTCAAAGCTTCCCTCGTAAGCCAAGAAGTGTTGTTAGGTAGGAACTGATCTGTTAGCTCCTTCTTCATCTTCTCCCAAGTGTCGATGGGAGGTCTCCCCGCACTGATGTCGTTAGAGGTCCTCGTCCTCCACCATAACTTTGCATCACCCACCATGTACATTGCTATGATTGACATCTTCTTCAAGTCCGCCACCTTTGCCGCTGAAAAGTACTGGTCCATATCCCACAGAAAATTTTCGAGCTCTTTAGCACTCCGTTTGCCATCGAAAATTTGTGGCTCTCACACCTTCACTATAGTGCTCTCCACTCGGATACCCGTCTCGTGCTTTTCCATTGCACGCTTGAGCACTAACAGATCATAGCCCATCTCTTCACAAGCCTTCATCTGTTCCTCGAGCACTCTCATAGTTGCTTGAATTTCCCTCTCCAACGCTGATATATGTTCCAATAAAGGAATTACTCCCACATCCGTTGGGGTTAGAGACTAAAGAATTGCCTTTATTCTGGTAACCCGTTCTGTTATATTACTTCTACCAGCCATTGCTCTAGATTGGCTTTGATACCAGCTGTCACAAAGGTTTACTTTAGACCCTAACTTCCACCCCAAGTTGTGTCTACCTTCGTGCGGCAATCTCGCTTCGGTCCGCTTAAGCAAGATTCAGCCTTCTCACGTTAATGTCATCAAACAATTCTGTTATCCCTCAAACACCTCACACGCACACAAGTGTTTAAAATGTTTCTATCCCCCACAAAATAACACAAGTGTAAAATAGAGTAAAGAAAGCAACAAGAGATTTATATATGTATCCAAAGCTACTCTTTCATTAACTCTCAACAAAATGTTAACAAAAGGCCCAAGTACCTCCTCCTCGAAGCACTAACAAGGAACTCCCTAATCGAAGCCCCTACAATGAGAACCCTTCTCTCAAAATCTCTCAACTCTTAAAGATCTCAACTCTGAGTGATTTCTCTTAATGAGCTCTCTTACTGATTGAATACTCTCTCTTCACTCTCCTCTGTGAGTGAATGAATGGCTCTAAACTCTAATGAGCTATTTATAGGCTCCTCCAGATGACTAAGAGTCCTAATAGAACTCTACTGGCTAAGATTACAATCTTATCATATCTTATCCTTAATAGGATTAAGTTACATCACATTTAAAAGATTACCCTATCTAGGAATGATTATCCTTATTCGTAAAGATCTCCTCTATCTTCAGATGATCCTTCCAGATGATCTTTATCTCTTAAAACTGATGTTTATCTACTGCGATCTTATTTGTTACGTCATCATGTGCCACATCATCCACAGTCGCCACGTCACTGTTGATGTGTCATCACAGCCTTTCCGCTCATAAGTCCATCAATGCATGTCCATGGACAAGTCCATCTTCCATGATCCAGCCCACTTCATGGTGCAGTCTCGTCTCTCCATGACTAAGTACAAGTCACAATCCGAGTTAGAATAAAACCTCGCACATTTTACATACCTCCGACCTACCTCGTCGAAGTCAAGTGCACATGTGCCTTTCCTTGCTCGTATGTCTTCACGCACTCTCGGGTCTCGCTTGACTTAGTTCGCAAACTCGTAAGACTTCACCTTGTTCCCTCGTCAACACGCCTTCTTTGTACCGACCTGCGTGCCAAGCATTAGCCAAGGCTCGCCAACACTCGCACAAACCCGCATTCTGGACTTAGAGGTCTAACACTAAGAATAAGATAAAGCCTTCAAGCAAGTCTTGGTAGCATTGGTGAGGTTTTCATTATCAAAAGATCCTAGGATACTCTAAAATAGAACCTTTTATAATTTTAAGCTTTTAGGATGGCACCTACAAAGCAGATTGGATTATTTGAACTGGGATTGGATTAGAAGGGATATGGTTAGACTAGAGTAAAGACGATTAGTAGGTTTCAGGGTGTTATGTAGCATTGCAAGTGAAACGGATCTCATGTTTAGGTTTCAAGGAAATGTGTATTAGGTTATTAAGTATAGTTATGGGTGATTAAAATTCGGTTAGATATTTTTAGTTGTCCACTATTTTTCTATCTAGACACCTACTTATCATAAACAATAAAGAGTTTGTTAACCAAATCAACAAATTGCTAATGAAAATAACATTTTGAAGTGAACCGTTAAGGTTTGTCACTCAACTGAAAAATTTTAAAGCTTAGATACTGGATTAAAAAAATCCTAAAAGGTTGGACACTTTAATATTGTTAATCCCAATATATTTAGAAAGGTGTACCCAAAGTTATGAATACCGTACCGGACTCGGTACCGGATTGGGTTCTGGTACGGTACTGTACCGGTACCGGTTAATACCGGGTACCGTTTCGGGTAATTTTTTAAATTTATAAAATAGTCCCTGAATTTTTTTAAAAATTGCAAAATAATCCATTGTCCTACTGTACAGTTGTATTGTATATTTTTAACCTAGTCTCTAAAAATCAAAATAATAAATAATAATCACAATTAATATG
>JAOQMS010036510.1:0-14449 GCA_027563885.1 Erythroxylum longipes | reverse complement strand
GACAAACAGAGAAAAGTAAGGTTTAGCTTCGGTGAATATTTGATGAAAAGCTCTGGGTTGGGGGAATTCTAAAGAAAAAAGTTTCAAGAAGGATAAAGACAAGGACAGTAGCTTGTCTTTTAAAGGTAATAAAAATCTTAACTAGTTACGACACCTGTCCAATTCTTATCCAATTATCCACTTCCGTTTATCCAAACTCATTTAAGCATAACTTATACTTAAGTTTATGACTCAATAATACCACTGCAATCATAAGTCATAACCTATTAGACTCAGTAATACCACTGCAATCACAAGTCATAACCTCTTACTCACTTTCATATTTTTTCTATAGCACATCATTTCGGGTCAACTTTACTTTCTCTTCTTGACCCCGGTCATTTTGCAACACTTTCCTCTAGAAACATATTCCCCTATGTCTTATGTCTCTATTGACACCAAAATTATTCAATTTGGTTCTGTCCTCAATCATGTTGAATCTTTTTCTATTGGGGCAACTAGCATAACTTTCGCTATCGGTATCGGATCAAGATCCTTGCTAGATGGTTTGAAAGAGGACTTATAGGTCTATAACTTTCTTGAAGAACTTAGGAACAAATTCTATCATCTGAAGGGTCAAAGATGGACCAGACGATACAAAATGAACAGTATACAGAAGAAGAAGTTTCGGTCACTTAGGTAGAAAGCAGATGAATGCAAAAGCAGACGAATGCAATAAGCAGAAGAAGCAATAAGCAGATGAATGCAAAAGCAGATGAATGTTAGAAGCAGATGAAGCAATAAGCAAACAAATGCAAAAGCAGACGAATGCAATAAGCAGAAGAAGCAATAAGCAGACAAATGCAAAAGTTGACGAATGCTAGAAGCAGACGAAGCAATAAGCAGACGAATGCAAAAGCAGACAAATGCAGTAAGCAGAAGAAGTAATAAGCAGACGAATGCAATAAGCAGAAAAAGCAATAAGTAGACGAATGCAAAAGCAGACGAATGCCAGAAGCAGACAAAGCAATAAGCAAACGAATGCAAAAGCAAACGAAGCAATAAGATGACGAATGTAAAAGCAAATGAATGCAAGAAGCAGAAGAAGCAATAAGCAGACGAATGCAAAAGCAGACGAAGCAATAAGCAGACGAATACAAAACCAGACGAATGGAATAAGCAGAAGAAGCAATAAGCAGACGAATGCAAAAGCAGACGAATGCTAGAAGCAGATGAAGCAATAAGCAGACGAATGCAAAAGCAGACGAATGCAATAAATAGACGATTCAGATAGTCAACTTAAGACGAAGCAAAGTCAACTTAAGACGATGCAAATTTTAAGACGATATGACATCATCACAGACGATGTGACGTCGTTACAGATGATACGTCTTTACATACGGTGCATCTTTACAGACGATGCACCTCTTAAGATGATATGACATCATCACAGATGATGTGACGTCATCACAGACGATACGTCTTTACAAATGATACATCTTTACAGACAATGCATCTTTACAGAAGATGCATCTCTTAAAACGATATGACGTCATCACAGATGATGTGACGTCATCATAGGTGGTACGTCTTTACAGACGATACGTTTATGCTCCTGAACATCCCCCCTTATTAAGACCATAACTTTCTACTCCACCATCTATAACTCCCATACTAAATATTCTCAGTAAACTTCTTCAACACATTTTTCTTCACTAAGTCTAACACTTAGATTTTATTTTAGTCTTCCTACTCCATTTCATTTTAATCATTCGCTATAACCACAATTCTTAATCTATCCTATTACTATTCACTATACCCGAAATGTCAATGAGTGCATGTACAATTATTTTCATATGTGCAATGACTCAAATTCACATGCATGTATGCTGACATTCCGTTAAGCATGAAATGCAAATTTTTCTCTAACTCTCTCATTGTCATTCTCCCCATTATTGAAATCGAGGTTATAACCCTTAGTATGGGGATAAGATGCTACATAAAACATGTGTTCTTATAATATTTAGTAATTCAAGAGTTCAACTAATTATCTTTAGTGGAATGACATTTAGTTAATACGCTATAATTAATTCTGATGAGATTAAATTAATTCTGGGCTTATTCGAGCTTAAATTATCTAAGTTCAATAAGATTCCCCATTTGGCTTCAAGGAAGGTTATCAAGCTAAGTAAGAAATATAAATGGAGGTTTTAAAGCCCATGATTGAATGTTGGGCTTGTACTAATTGATGGTTAATTAGAAGCCTAAATGAACATTTAGAAATGGGCTAGGCTCTAGTTTAATTTGATTAATTAAATTAAAACAAAGTTATTAAAGATAAATGGAGATGGAATTTCAGTTTTAATAGGTAAATGTGCAATTGCACATTTAATATTACTCCATTTAATGATGATAAATCATGTTAAAAAACATCTTAAATGTAGCAAAATAATGTTAAATGTACAAAATAATGTTAAATGTGACTGTACATTTAACATTATTTTGCTACATTTAAGATGTTTTTTAACATGCTTATGTACATTTAACATTATTTTGCTACATTTAAGATGTTTTTTAACATGCTTTATCATCATTAAATGGAGTAATAACCTTATCGTTAAATGGTTTAATGGTGGTCTTTTAATGATAGCATGTAACCCATTCATTGGATTAAAGAAGAATGAGGTATATTTGATGGACCATCTTCCTTCTTTCATCATCAAAAACTGAAATTCATAAGTCACATTTAGTTTAATAGTCTTTTCATAAAGCCATCTTAAAGATAAATGAGAAGAGTCTCATTTATTGGCTTCTTTATGATTGATTAAAAAAGAAGTGATGCATTCAATGCAAATTTCTTCTTTCCTTTGAGATTAACCAAAATTGAGAGGGTGTAAGAAAGGGTTCTTGTATTGTTTTGACTCTCTCTCCCTTATCTTACATGGTGAGCCGAAAATTGCATGAGAGTGTCACTTTTTTTAGCTACTTTCTTCTAACAAAAATCTCCTCCAAAGTTTTCTTCTCCTTTCCCACCAAAGGATCTTATTAACCAAGTTGTCTATGAAAAGCAAGTAAGAGACCGGTTTGGTTGACGATACAATATTAAGAAGAGGATAAAATAAGGTGAAGAGGATAGATCACCTAGGAGAGGATACATTGCCAAGGATAGGATAGCACAATGAGGAGTTAAAGTTGTAGCGAAGGAGTCGGTAATATTTTCCATCTTATGATCATGCAAATGTCTTTCCTTATACCATATCATGTGTGGCTATACATGTTGATTTGGATATATTGCTTCCGCTGAAATTTTGATTTCTAAAAAGTTTTGAAATCTATCTTTTCTTCCAAAATGCAAGTTTTATTTTATGATCCAACAGGGTCGTGACTTGTAGTTAGAAAGTAGATATCGATCCCACGAGGATTGATGCTTAGGCACCACTTAATTCAGATTAATCCTTGTTTAAGAAACAAAATTGTTTTATGGAAATAAACTAGAAAATTAAATTAAAATTAAATGTCTAACATTGAACAATTGATAATACCAAAACGCAAAAAATTGGAATTTAAGATTTCAACAACTAAAGATCACTTTTTTCGTATCTTGTCTCTCTTTTGTTTTATTAATTGAATTGTGTCTCACTTAAGATGTCCAAATGTATTAACTGCCACTCTCATGTTGTACTTAGTTGTCCCTAATCAAATTAAATGAAGTTGATTAAGCAATCTCTCAATCTACCAAATCACTCCACCAATTTAAGTAGTTATTAAGTTATCCTATAGGTAATCAATTAAATTAGCCAATATCTCTCTTTCAACTAATCAATTAACGTGATGAATGTAGGTCTATAGAATGCCAACTCTTATTGTATGATCCTACATAGATTACCCCACTCAATCTTTTGATCTATTGTAAGATATAAATATATTCAACATTCATAAAAGACATATTTCATTCAAATCAATAAAATAAGACTTTAACAAGATTGTTCAAAAGTAATCCCTAAAAATAAATCAGCCACTCATGGTGTCTATAATATCCCCAACAATTGAATAATCTATCATACAATAACTAAAAGAGAAAAACAACTAAAAATTAAATAAAAAGAACTCCTCCTCTTCTTTGCCAAAATCTGGAAATTTTAGCGTTTGTAAGCTCTTCTCCTAGTTGTGATTGGTGATCCTTAAATCTCCACCTTCCTTAAGACTCCAAACCTGAATTTTTTCACTTAAGGAGGCTATTCTACATAGAAGTTTCACATCCTCCTTCATCCATAGTGGTTTACTCTCTTATATAGTCTAAAAAACCTAAAAATTAAGTGAACCCCACGTATGTTCTCGAATTAAACATCCCACGATCGTGGGAATTAGCATGATTCCCACGATCGTGGGTTCTTGCAATAGAATGCTTCACCCCTCTTTTCGTCTTTAGCTCAATCAGCAAGTTGCTCAATCTTCATTCCTATATAAAAATAATCAATTCTTACCCTAAATTAACATCAAGCATGAAAGAACAATAATGAAGATCAAATTAAACAAAACCATACAAAATGAATCCTAAAATACAACAGTAACAAACCATTATACAAGAAACACATGCCAAATAACTAGAAAAACACATACTAATACACAACTATCAATAATCATTAAACCCTAAATCATAACCCCTAAATGTATTATGGAAAATTTAACCTTTTAATTAACAAAAAGCCCACAATTACAATCAGATCTTAAGCCCTTTAATAGATAATCGGGTCCTTAAACGAGATCTCCCTTTGTCTAAATTCCCAATTTGATTATTTGCATGATCAATCTAATCATTTTGTTATCAGTTTACTCTTTTGATTTATTATCGAAGCATGCAAATACAACAAATAATCATAACACCCAATGTATTAACATGAAAAGGAAGTCACATTAACATTGATTCAATAACAAATCCCTAAAGAAATTTAAAACATCATTATCAATCCCAAATCCATCACTAAAAAATCCATCTTATACATTCAAATGAAAGAACATTAACGATGAAATGAAGTCACTTGGAATGGTCGAAATTGATCGGGAAGATGGCAGCACAGCAACCTCCTTCTTCTCCTCTTCCTTTCTCCTCCTTCTATCTTTTTCTTCCTCTCCTTGGATCTTTCTCAAAGTGGCAAAGGTTAGAGCTATTTTCTATTTCATTTCTATTTTTTATATAGTACTTTTCATTTAGAGTTAGTCTTAGCATTTTCTCGTGCCTAAAAAGTCTAAAAAGTCACTTGAAAACTTAAGTATGGAAGGTTGTCCGTGGCTTCTGTCGCAACCATGATCGTGCCTCCAAATGTTTCTTGCCACAATCATGGCACCTCCACCAAGCTTTTGTCACGATTATGGCCCTAGGTTTTGCTCCGGGCTTCCTCTGAATCTCCTTTGTTCTTTTATATTTGACCTTAAACACTAACAAACACATGAAGGCACCTCAAATAAAACAATTTAAGCTTGATGGCATACTATAACCTATAAAACACTCAAAACACAAATGTATAACTAAACACAATAATCCTAACCTAAACATGCACTAATTATTCAATTTAACAACTAAAAACATAATAAATTACACACTGAAACATTATTCAATCAATAAGATAAATCTCCCTTCTCATATTTGGCTAATCTTCCTTGTGTGATTTCCTTTGTTAGTTTGGTGGTGCTCAATTTGATGCTCTTTATGTATTAATTTTACATTTTTATTCCAATCAATCATCTTCACGTGTTTATTTTTCTGTGTAATTTTATTTTCTTTTAATAATTCTTTAGGCCTTAGATAATTAGAATAAGATTAGTTCAACAACTCCTCGAGGGATTGACACCTAATACACTACACCCACTACTTGTGTGCTTACAGTATTTTGAGGGTTTTAAATAGATTAAAACTTGCCTCAAGAAAACTAATGCCTAAGATACATGTATAATGTATGTTTAATCTCTTTTCAACTTGAAAAAGGCATAGCTTATTACATTGTGCTTAAAAGAATTGTGTATTGTTAAGATTTATTTAACGATAAGTATGGTGGTTTATATATATTTAATGATTCATTTTTTAATTTGTTCTATTTTAGAAGCCTATTTTGACTTATGAGAACAAATTTACTAATAAGTTTGTGACTAAATATGTGAATAAGCGTTGCAGGGTTAGCAAAGATTAACATATTTTCCTTCACTTTAAATAATATCAAGTTTATTTTTTTGTGCTTTCAGTTAAGCATATTCTTAGAAATTGCTTCTGAATTATGTTTCATTTCCTATGTGATGATACTTATCTATGTACCAAGAGAAACATGATGATACTTTGTTGGCTTTAGTAGTGCATTAAAACCTAGTTAGCAATACCGAGCACACCTCTAGATTTTTTATTTATCCCTCTTCCCCTCTTTTGATTTTAAACAACAAAGACTACTGAGCACACCTATATGCCTGTTTACATATAACGTGTTCAAGGTTGATAATGATATTTTGGTCTAGTCTAAATTCAGGCATTTAACATAATCATATCATACATTCATATGTAAGACCTATGTGGCTGATTTAGTGGAGGCAGCAAAGAGGTTTGAGGATAAGGCAGCCCAAAACCATTATAATTATTCAGTATTTTTAGACTTGTGGTTGTTATGTTTCCTATTTTAGTTGTGATTCTATTTTAGACTTTATACCTAATTACGAGTTCTGGTTATTATGTTTCCTAGTTTAGTTGTGATTCTAATTTAGACTTTATACCTAATTAGGAGTCATTGTTATTATGTTTCCTAGTTTAATTGTGATTCTGTTTCAGACTTTATAACAAATTAGGGTTAATGTTTTTTATTTTGAACCTTATTTAAAGGGGCTACTAAGAATAAAAGGAATAAGTAGAATTTTACAAAAATAATCAGTGTTATAACAAGGCTTTGTGAAGGACGAGCCTCTCCCTCAGCTGTTAGCATAGGTTTTCAATGGAAGGGGAGAACATAACTAAGGGAAAGGAAGTAAGCTTCCCCATCTCTTGACTTATCGTGAGATCCTTTACTAGGGCCCTTATCAATATATTGTAAATGGAAACAATGAATTTTTCCTTTTTTATGTGAGACATACTCTAATTCTTATTAGTGTGCCTTATAACTGGTTTTTTGTTTGAAGGTTTCTTTCCTGTGATGTACAACTCTAGATATTTTCCCTTTTAATATATAATATTGTATCCTACTTCTTTCTCTTGTTGTTTCACTTTAACTTCCTCTTCCTCTTTATAGTTATTAACAAAGAAAAGTGGCATTGATAATGAAGAATTTATTTGGTGTAAAATCAAAGTTTGATGGCTCTTAGATAAATAGTAAGTACAATTTTGTTTGATTAAAATTCATAAAAACTTCAGACAATTATCCTACCACTTCTTTTACCCTATGTACCATAGTATTTGGTTCTTTAGTTAACATGCACGCTTCACAATTCAAGTTAATGTGCTCTTGTTGTTGAGTAAGACATTTTGTGAAAATCTTTTAACTTATCTTTTCATTGTTAATTTTCTTTAGACTCTTTCTATCTTTTCCAGTTAAAGATGTTGCTATTGTTCATTCTACTTCTGGGTGGTGTTGGGGGATAAATAGATTTGAAATTTCATATAATTCTATGGTTTAGATCATGGTAGTAGGTATATATTGCTAAAACCTTCCTTTCTGTTCAATAGAATTTTAGAAATCTCTTTTAACTATGGGATTACATTTATGTATTCATGTTGGTCAAATTTTCAAGTTTTATGAAGGTACTGTTAAATCTTATAGCCCATTAAAGGGAAGACATATGGTATGTTTCTCTCTTCATTGTATCTGAATTTGTATATTGGGATTATTTGTGATGCTTATGTCTGGAATAACATTTGTTTGCTTAGTTCAGACATTGTATGAGGATAGAGATGTTGAAGTACTTTTTTTTAGATAAAAAGTGATGGCAGCTTGTTAATCACAAGCCTTCAAAGGTATGCTATCTTTAACATTCTTTCCTTAAGCTTTAGTGTTCAAAAATTTTTTCCCAGAAAGAAATTACTTAATAGTTGCATTTGTAATTTTTCCTCTTTCCATTTCAAAAGCTGAGCTCTTCTCAGTGAACCTCTTCAACTGTATGATAAGTATTTTATGTATTAAAGGATTTTTATTTTCTCAATCTTAGCAATGTTAAGATTTATGTCATAAAAGTTTGTTATTTTAGTAGCCATTTTTATATAAACTTGTGGAACTACTTTTCTTTCTCGGTGGTATCATTGATGGCTTAACTTGAAGGTGCAATTTAAGTTGCATAGAAATCCTTCTGCCCAAATCTTGTCTCACACTTTAAACTATTTTGCATATCACCTTAAAAAAAGTAGAACTTATATCTGTTTAAATCAAAAGAAGAAATCAACGAAAATGTCAGTATGAAATGCTTTATCCCAAAGCACCCACCAGTTGAAGCTTGAAAATTTCTATAATTATAATGATACACCCCCAATCACTTCATTAAAAATCCCAAATCCCTTTTGCTCTCTGCTTTGCTACTACTTGCCACACTTGGTCTATGCGTTTGTTTAAAAGATATAGTTTTATCGTGTTATGCTTTAACAATTTTGTAATATGAGCATGACACATTATAACTAATAAAATGATATTTTTATTTATTGTTTTGTCTACAAAAATTATTCAAGTTGTCATTTATATCTTCTATAGGAAAAAAATGAGTTGATATAATTTAATGATTTTTATATAATTTTACTTTATATATATAATGTTCGATTTTTGAACTAGTAAGCTTTTTTAAGATTTAATTTAATAATAATAAGAAAATAATCGACAATGAAAAACTTGTTGATATATTATATACTAAACATATTATTTGATATCATGGATTAAAAAGTAAAAAATAACATATTGTGCATTATTTAAAATGTAACAAATAACATTTAGCTACGCTATGAAAATCATAGCAAATAACATTTGACTACTTTAAAAAGCATAGCTAATAATATTTGACTACATTATAAAAGCGTAGCAAATACTATATAGCTATGAACATAAATATGTAGCCAAAATTTATTAGCTATGTTTTATTTTCATAGTCAATCATTTGACACCAATTTTTTTGTCAATATTGAAGAAATGATCATTATCCAAAAATTCATGAAATTAGAGGAACTCTTTTGCTTCGATGAAATGATAAAGGAATACCCGAAAATGCATCCATAAAAGTTTCATATGAAAATCCATAAAGAAATGGTTCAACTGATCAAGATGTACAATGAGGATCGTATCAATACGATTTTACACTTCTTAATAAATATTTATTTTATTCTAGTTAATGAAAAGTTGACTATTCTTAATTTTTAGGTTCAAGAATTCCTATCTAACTTAAGTGACACAATAAAAGCTTTTTCTATTCTTTTATTAATCGATTTATGTATAGGATTCCATTGACCCTACGATTAGGAAATAATGATTGTCTTCCCATGTAAAGGGATAGAACCCTAAAATACTACACATGAGAAATTAGGAAGTGTATTTCATGCTCATGCATAATATAGCATGCACACACGTGAATTTAATTTTTGCACACATTACAATGACTGTTCATACACTCAGTTGACATTTTCCAAGTATAATTGATTTATAAATGATTATTATGTGAATTGTGGATTATATGTCTTGAAAATTAATTTGGTGACTATAAATACTGATTTAGAATTTTTGGTGAAGATTTGGAAAATTTATGAGATTATGAGTATTTTTGGGGCTAGGAAAAATGCCAAGTAGGAAGACAATTGATTTATGGCAGTAGAAATAAGTGATGAATGATAGTAGAAATAATTGGAACATGGCCTTAGGATTTAATGGAAAGTGCCAAAAAGATTGGATGACAATTGGATTGGAAATTGGAGACAAATAGACTAGAGATTGAAAGAGATGGTGTACAATCTTAGAAGATATTAGGATTGTTAATTAAGATGTAAGTGTCATGACAAAAAGCTTTTTCACCTAAAATTTTAACCCACAAAACTCATCAATTGAAAGACCATTCTTTGTTTTTCATTTCTCTACTACATGCTTTTTTTTTCTTCTCCTTTCTTTCTCCATCTCATGAAATTCATAACCTAATCCTCTTTACTTTAAGATTTCCTATCATCTTCCATTTGTTTCTTTAAGACCTTTGTTGTCTTCATCACCTGTTACTAAAAGACCTAAACTCTTCCACTTTGAATGATGATGATAGTATGATGTTTGGAAGCTAGGGTTAAGTTTTGATTTGAATACCTTGAAGTTAAACAAGTGTAAAGCATTATTCTTTATGGTTTGTTAAATAGCAACTTTTATGATGATAATTAGAGGTTGAATGATCATAAAATGGTGAAGAGTATATGCTAAAATGTGGATGAGAAATATAGGTATGTTCATGTCTTGTTTTTACATACATGATGATTATTAATTTATAATTTGTTGTAGAGATGTTTTTGAGATAGCGTAATCATTATAATGGTGTAGAAAGAGTGAAGAAATTTTATAGATAAATGGACATTTTCATGTTCTATTTTTGATATAAAATAATATGGAATTTATTGCTTGTTATAAAGATGAAATAGATTAAGTTTTGAAGTTAAAGAAAAGACAACTGTGGTGTCTTGAAATGAGAAGAATTAGGGTGATAATTTAGAAATGAAATGAAGGTGATAATGGACTTATATATGTGTTGAAACATTGATGATGAATGTGTATATATGGATGTTCTGTTTTTGTGTTTATGATTAACCGATGATTATGATTTGTTTATAAATGATATTGACCTAAAATGGAGGTGAGAATGAAGAGGAAATGATGAGCAATTAAGCTAAAAATGATAGACTAAGCATAAGATATGTTAGATATAACTTTTAGGAGTTAAAAAGCTGGAAAATAGGAAGAAGTTTTGCTGGGATTTTCATATGTGAGCAACCCACAATTGTGGGAATGCAACCACAATCATGGGAATGGGTTTTACGTCAATTATACTTCTTTTAGATGATGATTGAAACAACAAATGGTTAGGTACTTGTTGAATTAAAAAATAATCTACTCGTTTTACGCTCAAGAGCTGTAAGTGTATGGGTCGTGACTTGTAGTTGAAAAGCAAATATCGATCCCACAGGGATTGATGCCTAGATACCACTTAATTCAGATCAGACTTTGTTTAAAAAACAAAATTGTGTAATGTAAATAATCTGGAAAAACAAATTAAAATTGAAAGACTAACAAAAAGCAATAGACAATACCAAAGTTGCAGAAAATTGAAATTCAAGGATTCAAGGACTAGAGATTACTTTTTTCCTATTTTGTCTCCCTCCTATTTTATTAATCAAATTAAGTTTCACCTAAGATTTCCAAATGTATTAACTACCCACCCTCAAGGTGTAATTAATTGTCCCTAATCAAATTTAATGAAGTCAATTGAATAATCTTTCAACCACTCAATCACTCTACCAATCTAACTAGTTATAAAACTATCATATGGGTGATCAATTGAATTAGCTGATATCTCTCTTTTAACTAATCAATTAACGTGATGATTGCAAGTCTATAGGTTGCCAACTCTCGTTGTATAATCCTACACTAATAACCTTACTCACTCTCTCGATTTATTGTAAGATAGAAATAAAATCAACAATCATCAAAGACACTTTCATTCAATTTAATAAAATAGGAGTTTAACAAAAATTATTCAAAACCAATCCCTAAAACTAAATTGGCCACTCATAGTCTCCATAACATCATCCACACACAAATAATCCATATTACAAAGATTATAAGAAAGAAAAATAAAGAAAATTGAATAAAGGAAACTTCTTCTCTTCTTTGCAAAAATTTGGAATTTTTGATGTTGATGTGCTATTTTCCCTAATCTTGATGATAATCATTGAATCTTCACCTTCCTCAAGACTCAAAACTTGTGTTCTTTCCTCAAGGAGGCTCTTTCTACAGAAGGTTTTGGTCTCCTTCTTCTAAGGAGGCTTAATTATGTTTTAATAGTCCAAAAACCCTAAGTTTAATAAAGCCCCACATAATGTCTCGGATTATAATTCCCACGACCATAGGAATTGGCATCATTCCCATGATTGTGGGAATTTGCAATAGAGAGTTCCCTCTTCTCTTCTCCTCTTTGATCTCTAGCTCAATATCCAAGTCGCTCAATCTTCCTTCATACATAAAAATAATCAATTCTTACCCTAAATTAACATCAAACATAAAAGAGCAATAATGAAAATCAAACTAAATGACATCATACAAAATGAATCCTAAAAGACAACAATAATCAATAATTATATAAGAAACACATACCAATTACGTAAAAAAACATAGACTAATGCACTATTAGATAGGAAATAAAACATGCATCGATTTGGAAGAAATGGTAGATTTCAAAACTTTTTAGAAATCAAATTTTCAGCGGAAGCAATATATCCAAATCAACATGTATAGCCACATATGATACGGTATAAGGAAAAACATTTGTATAATCACAAGATGGAAAATATTACTGACTCCTTCGCTATAGCTTTAACTCCTCATTGTGCTATCCTATCCTCGGATATGTATCCTCTCCTAGGTGATGTATCCTCTTCACCTTATTGTATCCTCTTTTTGATATTGTATCCTCAACCAATTCAATCTACCACTTGTTCTTCTTGGACAACGTCGTTAACAAGATCCTTTGGTGGGAAAGGAGAAGAAAACTTTGGAGGGGATTTTTCTTAGAATAAAGTAGCCAAAAATGAGACACTCTCATGCAATATTCGGCTCATCATGCAAGATAGGAGAGAGAGAGTCAAAACAAAGCAAGAACGCTTTCTTACACCCTCTCAATTTCAGTTAATATCAAAGGAAAGAAGAAATTTGCATCGAATGCATCACTTCTTTTTGAATCAATCAGAAAGAAGCCAATAAATGAGATTCTTCTCAATTTCTTTAAGATGGCTATATGAAAAGACTATTAACCTAAATGTGACATACCAATTTTAGTTTTTCATGATGAAAGAAGGAAGATGGTCAATTAAATGTGCCTCTTTCTTCTTTAATCCAATGAATGCTAATAGGTTATATGCTATCATTAAAAGACCACCATTAAACCATTTAATGTTAAGGTTATTACTCCATTTAATGATGATAAAGCATCTTAAATGAGCAAACTAATGTTAAATATGCAGCTGCACATCTACCCATTAAAACCAAAATTTCATCTCCATTTATCTTTAATAAATTTGTTTTAATTTAACTAATCAAATTAAACTAAATCCTAGCCCATTTCTAAATGTTTATTTGGGCTTCTAATTAACCATTAATTAGTACATGCCCAACATTCAATCATGGGCTTTAAAACCTCTATTTAGATTTCTTAGTTAGCTTGATAACCTTCCTTGAAGCCAAATGGGGAATCTTATTGGACTTAGATAATTTAAGCTCCAATAAACCTAAAATTAATTTAATCTCATTAGAATTAATTCTAGCTTATTAACTAAATGTCATTCCACTAAAGACAATTAGTTGAACTCTTGAATTACTAAATATTATGACAACACATATTTCAATATGTCCAATTGCAAACTCTAATATGAACCATATTGTAGCAATCCGCACAATAAAGGGTAAAATTACCATTTTGCCCATATGTTGGTTTTTCCTTCTAGATCTCCCATTTTGCTCTATATGCTGATTAACACACAAGATCTCATCTTGGTGTCAAAACTTGATGGGTAGCTAGTCCATCAAACTAGTGGCGCCAGTTTAATCACCAATCTTCATAGAACATCTAAAAGTGATGATATCACTATAAACTCTTTATTTTAGTGAATGTTCCCTGATACATGTCTCAATTAATAATTCCAACATGTAGAAACTAGATTAATACTTTGTAAAAATCCATTCCAATCATATCAAGAATTATAATGAAATACATTTGAGTTCACCACTCATCAAGATTATGGTCCATAATAAACGTATGCTTAAGTTGTATGTTTTAAGATTAACTCCACTTTATTCTTTATAAACGTACTTAATTCCAGATTCATTTAATAGTGCCATTATCGATAGTCAACTACTATCATGATATGAAACTCATCATTCCCTGGAACTAAACTCTTTTACTTATATGGAGATAAATCGCAACACTATAGTCTAAACCATAATGAAGCGAACAACTTGATTATTCAACTGTGAATCCATTATTTTAGATTCTCATAATATACATGTTTCCCATACAAGATCTATGTGTATGTATACTACTTACAAAAGAATCTTAGTACCTTATGACTAGATATATAATACTCATAATGTAACATCCCCTCACCTATGGGAAGGGTAATTTGGTAATTTGGCACGAGTTAGGAGTGTATGATATTGCATTGACATATTCATGCATTCATATATGCACATAAGTAGCAAATAGTGAATTTTTGCACATGTAAATGTTT
>JAOQMS010036459.1:0-14452 GCA_027563885.1 Erythroxylum longipes | reverse complement strand
AATTCTCATTCACACAAAACACATTTTCTATAAAACACAATTATTCGCACTTAAACCGGGAAATGTCATGAATGCATATACAAGCATTTACATGTGCAAAAATTCACTATTTGCTATTCATGTATATATATGAATGCATGAATATGTCAATACACTTTTAAACATTCCTAACCCGTTCCAAATTTACCAATTTACCCTTCCCATAAGTGAGGGGATGTTACATTTGTTGTTTCAAACTACACATAAAAGGAGAACATTTCACGCTTAGGCCATTTCAGACTCTGCCTACGATCGTAGGATTCTTCCCCATGATTGTGACAGAAACATTTTCTTCTGCCTACAATCGTGGGATCCTTCCTCATGATTGTGACTGAAAGTAAAGTATTTGCCCACGATCATGAGATGTGTGCCACGATCATGGCCCACCCCCCTGTTTTTGTATTTTTCCAGATTTCTCACGCCTTACTCACTACAGTTAACACCTTATGCATAGTTTGTCATTCCTAACTTAAACCCTCATCATTTCCACTTCATTCTCACTCCCATTATAGCTCAATATCATTCTTAAACAAATCATAATTTATTATTGTTCATAGCACAAAAACAGAACATTCATATATACACATTCATCATAAATTTCTGAACATATTCAACTTCATTACATACTAATTCAACTACCATATTGATTGCATTAGACTCTCAAAACTCTACTCATTTAATTCATCATCATTCACTTAGTCTTATCATAAATACAATCCTAACTCTTTCCATAGTATATCTCATTCATAATTCATCAAAAAAATCCATTTCTATAGTTCATCATTTAGGATTCATAACCTCTTCATTTTTACCTCAAAATTATCTCAATAACATTCATGAGACAACTAATAACTTAAGGTTCATCGATCATACAAAAACAAAACATTTCAACATCTTTCATTATTATATCTAATTATCTTTCCAAGAATATTACCCCAACATCTTTCTTATACTTTAAATTCTCAATCTATTTCCTCACATAATAGGCTATAATTCATGGCTTTCATATCTCCAAAATAAGAACACATCATATACACTTATTCATCAATTTCCTACATTCATCATCAACACAAAATTAGGATATACTACATTTCTTTATTTATCAATTTATAGCTCTCATTCAACCATCACCTTCCTTATTAATCATCATAAATGCTTCTTCTTAAAACTCACGAATAACATTAGCACACTACCATTAGAACATAAACCTCTTTATTATTACACCCATATTAGAGCACATATACTAGTTCATGATCATTTCACATCTTAATCTATCATCAAAAACATGTCTATCAAGCAAGCCATGTAGAACAATACACTACGTATTTGATTAGCTCAAAGCTTCTTCAATCACCATGAAACCCTAGCTCCTTCACGATACACGATCATCAACATATTTGGTGGAATAGAGTGGGTCTTTTAGTGACAAGATGAATACATAGTAAGGATTATGAAGCATAAAGTGAAAGATGGTGGTGAGCTTCATTATGGGGAGAGTTGAAGGTGTCATAGAAATGAAGAAGAAGAGAAAAGAAAATCACGAAGAAGAAGAGAAGAAGAAAGCATAGATTAACAAAATGAAAGACAAAAAATGATCTTTCAATGAAAATACCGAGAGAAAGGTATGTGGCTTAGCAAGTGACATTTGTCACTTGCCACATGTCACCACCTTGTGGTTCTCAATGGGCCCTCTTTAATAACCAATCCATTTGTCTCTAATTTCTATTCCAATTGTCTCCCAATTTTCTATGACACTTGTTATTAAATCCTAATGTCCCTTATTAATAATTTCTGTTGCCACTTGCCTCTTATTTTTACTACTATTTATCAATTGTCTTGCCACTTGATATTTTTCCTAGTCCCAAAAATACTCATAATTATCAGAATTTCTCCAAATTTTCACCCAAAATTATAAATCAACAATTATACTCACCAAATCAATTTTTGAAGACATTTTATTCACTATTCATATATTAATCACTTTAATAAAAATTATTCATACTCGAAAAATGCCAAATGAGTGTATAAACA
Source organism: Erythroxylum longipes (assembly GCA_027563885.1). NCBI lineage: Eukaryota > Viridiplantae > Streptophyta > Magnoliopsida > Malpighiales > Erythroxylaceae > Erythroxylum > Erythroxylum longipes. The sequence goes on along the minus strand of JAOQMS010036459.1, from coordinate 12,382 downwards.
GTCATTGCAATGTGTATGAAAATCAATTCACATATGTGTGTATGCTACTGTTATGCACAAGTATGAAATGCATTTTTCTAATCTCTCATTGTCATTCCTTATTTTCAAAAAAATCTAGGGTTTTAGTCTTTAAAATGGAAACGAAATGTCACAATTCTCCCCTCTTTAAGAAATTTCATCTTCGAAATTATTACCTGATTTTTCAAAAAGTCGGGGGTATTTTTTCCTCATATGCTCCTCCGTTTCTCATATAACTTTTTCACTCGAATGATTTCATCCATATAATTATAACTGACAAAAACATTCAAATTTTTAGTTGCTTATTCAAATATCCCTCTATCTTAACTGATTTCTCTATATTTCTTAGATTACTTGAAATTTTCACTTTCTATGCTGATACACCTATTTCAGATGACACCGATATTTTTTAAACCTACTTATATGTAACACAGTATGAATCTGATACATCTTTGTGGGTAATACCAACCTATAAGCAAATGGTCCTATTCTCCTCAATAATTTCATATGAACCAATACAATTTGGGCTTAGTTTACCCTTTTTAACAACTTTAGCACACCTTACTAAGGTGGTACTTTTAGAAACCCTTTATCTATCTCTCTATATTCACTATCTTTAATGTTGATCCACTTAACTCGTTTATCTTTCTTGAATCACTTAATTTCTATTACAGATCAATTTTACTTATCAATAATATCTCAAATCAATTATAGTCTTCAACCATTTTTTAGGCCTTTTTCATCCGAATATAAGGCAGACGACTCTTTCTGTCATATGATGCCTTATACGGTGTCCTATTAATATCACTGTGATAATGATTGTGTCCCTAGGAACTCTAAAATATAAGCTCTAAGCATATCTCCAACAATTAAGGTTATTAGCAAATCAAACATTCAGTCACGTGCTTCTACATCCTTAACTACTAAATGTTGTTTCAGCGTATTACTACTAGGATATATAGCATAGGTTGCTATATGTGCTTTCTCTAATAATCTCTTTGCTCAATAGTCTGAATTGGGTAAACAAAATCTTTATTTCTATCACAAAGTCTCATTTTCCAATTCAAACTCAAAATTTGGATTCACTTTCAATTTCTTAATAAGATTCACAAATTCTAAATCCTCACTTTAGGCTTGCTAATCCTTTCATGAAAAACTGATGTTAAATTCAATATAGCTAATAATGCTTCAATTTGCCCAAAAATTCAACTGGACATTCTATGTTCTTTGTTGCACTAGGTTCAGTAACCTCAATATTTGAATTTGTGTTACACTAGCTATTGGATTTTCTATTCATTGCATCAGATACAACACTAGCTTTACCAAAAAATTGCTCATTTGTATAATCATGATCTTTAAATATCTCTATCCATTATCTCAGTCTCATTTTCAACTCTTTCAAACTCAATAATTTCCTCAAACTTTAATGATCTGTATAAATCCAAAATGTTTCACCTTACATATAATGTCTCCAAAATTTTCAAAGCAATTTCAATTGTTGCAAATGCTAAATCATGTGTTGAATAATTCAACTCATGAGACTTTAATTATCTTGATGCATATAAAATCACTTTATTATGCTGCATCAGATTACATCCTAATCTCCAATGGAAAACATCATTATATACTATATAACCTTCATATCCAAATAGAATGGCTAACACCAGTGTTGTAATTAGTCGGTGTTTTATTTCCTCAAAATTCTCTTTACATTCATTAGTCTATATGAATGACACATTCTTCCTTAGAAGTTTTGTCAAAGGGTTAAGATCAGTAGAAACCCTTTAACAATTCCTGGTAATATCCAATATTCGGTTAATTTTAGAAAACTCCGAATATTATATATATACTCAGAGTTTCTCACTTCTTCATTACCTCTATTTTCTTTGGGTTTTCCAGTAAGCCCTGTTCAGGTGCTATATGACCCGACATATTACTTAATCCAGCCAAGATTCACACTTACTGAACTTGGCATATAATTGTTCCTCCTTTATGATATGTACGATTAACCTTAAGTGTTCAAATATTCCTTTCAACTTTTCGAATATACTCAAATATCATCTTGTGATCACAGTCGCTAATTGATCTAAACAAGGTTAGAACACTTTATTTATTAATGTTATGTATATTGTTGGGGCATTTGTCAACCTAAATAGATGTTTCCAAAAACTCAATGTGCCCATAACTAGTTCTCGAGATTCTTAAATAGCTAATTCCTCAATAAAGGTAATATCATCTCATATTTTTCTTAGTCTCCCAATTGACTTCTGTTCTCGAATGATCTTCTCCATTCATTTGATTTTCTTCTGATTTCTTATCAACTTATTCTTATGTACAACTATTCATATTAGTTTCTCCACACATTTCAATTATTTGCAACTCTCAATTTTTCGAACACACACGTCAAGTCTAACTTATACCCTCAAAATATATGAATATACGATACATTGTGAATTTACATTCCTTGGGCAATAGCAATAGCAATAATATCATCCCAATTTCGTGAACCTAATAATGTAAATTGGTTACCTTTCATCAACAAGATACATGTACTCTCTGTAGCATATTTAACCTCTTATGCTTAATTCTCAGATAGAAATGGAACTCCAATATTCACTTCTAATTTGTTCAATAATCATTCATTCCTAAAAATGGAACATTTGACTTACACATTATATTTCAATGAAAGTATCTATCAAAAGAATATTTCTCTCCTCAACCATTTGTACTCTTTACATATTCTATATCAGTCAACTATATTCATCATTGCTTTTCAACCATTTATGATATCTCAAAAAGACCAATTTTAACTATTCATAATATCTCAATAAAATCAATCACTATCATACTTTACATGATCAAAACATTCCTTACGATAAAACTCAGTGAAGCAATAAGCATATTCATGTACTCTTATAACTTGGTATGTTCCATCAAGATCATTACATCTTATTTAGAGAGGTATTTTTAAAAAGTCACCAATTAATAATTTATACTAAGGATACCTTAATCTCAATTGATTCTGGACAACACTTCTCGTTTTGTGCCTACCCATGATCGTGGTATACCTTTCTATGATCATGATAGAAACTCGTGGAATTGGCCACGATCGTGGGGACTTTGTTACGATCGTGATAGAACCAATCAATCTCGGCCACAATCATCGGGATTATGCCATGATCGTGTCCTGCTTCTACTTCCTCGAACTCATCACACATAGTAACATCATTTACACTTTCAACCTATACTCAATTGATCACTATAACTGTTTCTATGCACTACTCTGAGTCATCTCAGAATGTTAACTATGGGAACTATGACTTAAGAGCATTCGATAAGTCATCGATCACTTCTATCCCATCTCCAAACATATAATATATATGTGCTTAATAACATCATTTGTCGAGATAATCATATTATCATACACGCATTCATAATAATAAATCAACTTAACCTTGAGGACTTCCACATATCTCGCTATCATTTATCTCATCTTCCCATTGTCATTTATTTCATCTTCCATATGTATATTCTCAATCAATTCAGAATTATAGATACATCACCATCATGAAATTTTGATCTCAATTCCACTGATATATTCTTATGTTAAATCATAACTCTTATCACATTAATCAAACAACCATTTCAATTTTCGAAGTTCAACTTCTCAATGTCATAATAAATTTTGTTTTCATTCAACTTTGCTTGTACACTTTAAATCTTGTCATTTCTATCTTATCTCTATTTCCTCAATCAATCTACGACAATATATTCACATCTATATCACATTCAAGGATATGTCACCACAGTTTAATATTAATTTCATATTCAATAATACATCCTCCAATACAAATGCATTGAATCTTTATCTATCATATCGAACCATATACTATTTCTCATTCTAGATATCCTCAAACTTTTATTTTCTTACATTCTGTCAGATCATCATCCTTCTCACTACTTTTAACAGCTCAAGTCTTAACAGATGCTCATACGTGTGACTCATGTAAATGTGACTTAGAATGGGGATCAGTTACTACTGCCTACTATGACATGTCAAAATGCATGTAACTTGACATATATTTTGAAAATGCCCATATGTGACACTAAGCCTGGGCTCTGATACGAACTCTATAACACCCCACTCTTATAGGGCATATTCCTAAACACATCATCAGTAATCGAGAATATACTCCACGAGGGTGGTGTGCTAAGACAGTCAACCAAACATACTCATTTTAAATTATTCACGCATCACAAGCATTTTCAGAAAAGATCATAATCTTTTCCGCCCATTTTATTCATAAACATTTTCAGTCACAAATGTTACAAACAGTATACAGATCATTAGAACTCCAACAATCATTTGGTCCCTTTACATGTACAAAACACTTTTAGACATAAAGTTATTTCAAAATAAAAATTTTCACATACATATGGTACAGTACTTATGAATACACTCTTTAATACAAAATAATGGGAAACATATGCAAACACGAACTGATCCTGACCTCTCTTTCTTTTATTTGAATGCAGTGTTATACTCCAATTGGTTCAAATGGGTATCCTCTGAACCTGAAAGACAACGTTACAATTTTGGTGAGTTTTGTGAACTCAGTGAGCGGACCATCCTCGATGGCTCACTCATATCACATAGCACAGCTGTTCATACTTCAAATTCACATACACTTCATGTCATCATATAATGCCCATCATTTCACTAATAATCATATAGCATCATATAACACTTTGATCACTTATTTCACATTTTACGTTCAGAGCAGTCAAACAGTTCATTTTGATCATTTAAAACATACATATCAATTATATATGCAATGCTCATGAGACTCACTTCTAATTGTTATTGTTGTGACAAAGTGCCTATAACTGTCTCATATCCATTGTAGATACTGGGATTATTAATAGCTATCCCTTATTTGTTGGGGATATAAGGCTCATTATACATAGTGAGCCAGAGACACTTACCACATTCTGAGCTTTAAGCTCTTTTTCACTTTTTGAGCTTTAAGCTCCTTTTTGGTGGCTACTCTGGTCACAACAGCCTTTATTTGTTCATGCATTCATGTAATGAAATGCATCACATTCACATATATTCAATCAATTGCTTATGGTCAATTTCACATTCACATTCACATTTTTCATCAGATCGATGTCCGCATTCAACAATCATGTTGAGAATCACTTATTTCATTCACATTCACATTCACATTCAATGAAGAACTTCCTATATTTTCACATTTATCAAACTCTTCTGACTATTTAAGTCCAAAATGGTAGCAATCACAATCATATCAGTAGTAATTCAATATAGAAATTTAGAACAAAACAAATAATTAATGTGAGACCATCTAGGTTGACTCACAGTATGCTCCAGATTAGCATTTGCTTCTAAAATTCAGAAACGTCTAGATGCTGACGTTCTATTAGATGTATCAACATCATGTAATACACACATTGGACACACATTACTAATTGCACAATCACATAAACATTCAATTATTAGCATATGTATATGTGTAATGTATAATGCATGCTCAATTTCACTATTCCGAGTATGTTTACTTAATCCATATCTCAAGATCATTCATACTTTAGATCTCATATATGTCAAATTTGAATTTAGGTTTACGCCTCAATTGTACAAGATTATTCTAAACACATCATATACCTATCACATACATGCTCTCCAATCCTTTTTCTAGCATTATAAGATCACAAAATAGCCCAATTTCTCATTCATCTTTACTCAATACACATCATTCATCTTATTTGAATCACATTAGCCAGATAAGATTCACTTTATTCCTATAACGTCTCTAAATTTCTAGAATTTGTCCCATTGATATTAATCATCCATGCTTAAGTTATAACCTTGATTATCGCCAAAAGTATATCACACATTTGATCACTTCATCCATCATCAAACTAGGTTCAATTCAAACCTTATTGAAGCCTAAATGCATCACAAGAAAGTACCCTAGCATTTGTTATTTTAAACCACACATAAAAGGAAAACATTTCACGCTTAGGCCATTTCATACCTTGCCCACAATCGTGGGATTCTTCCCCACGATCATGATAGAAACATTTTCTCTTGCCCATGATCATGGGATTATTCCCCACGATCGTGACAGAAAGCAAACCATCTGCCCACGATCATGGGATTTAATGAAAAGTGTCATAGAAAATTAGGAGACATTAAGATTTAATGAAAAGTGTCATAGAAAATTAGGACCCCCTTTTTCTACATTTTTCTAGATTTCTCACTCTCTACTTATTACATTTAACACCTTATGCATAATTATTCATTCCTAACTTAAACCCTCATCATTTCCACCTCATTCTCACTCCCATTATAGCTTAATATCATTCTTAAACAAATCGTAATTTATGATTGATCATAACATAAGAATAGAACATTCATATATACACATTCATCATAAATTTCTGCACATGTTTAACTTTATTACATACTAATTCAACGACTAGATTGATTACATTAGACTCTAAAAAATTTACTCATTTAAATCATCATCATTCACTTAGTCTTATCATATATACAATCCTAATTCTTTCTATAATACATCTCATTCATAATTCATCAAACAATTCATTTCCATAGTTCATCATTTAGGATTCATAACCTTTTGTTTTTTACCTCAAAACTATCTCAATAACATTCATGAGACAACTCATAACTTAAGGTTCATTGATCATATAGAAACAAAACATTTCATCATCTTTCATTATTATATCTAATTCTCTTTCCAAGAATATTACTCCAACATCTTTCTTATACTTTAAATTCTCGATTTATTTCCTCACATAATATGCTATAATTCATGGCTTTCATATCTCCAAACTAAGAACACATCATATACACTTATTCATCAATTGCCCATATTCATCATTAACACAAAATTAAGATATACCATATTTCTTTATTTATCAACTTTCAACTCTCATTTAACCATCACCTTTATTATTAATCATCATAAATGCTTCAACTTAAAATTGAAAAATAACTTTAGCACATTATCATTGGAACATAAACCTCTTTACTATTACACCCATGTCAAAGCACATATACTAGTTCATGATCATTTCACCTCTTAATCTATCATAAAAAACATGTCTATCAAGTAAGCCATGAAGAACAAAACAATACTTACTTGATTAGCTCAAAGCATCTTTAATCACCATGAAATCCTAACTCCTCCATGATACACGATCATTAACATTTTTGGTGGAATAGAGTGGGTCTTTTAGTGACAAGATGAATAAATAGCAAGGATCGTGAAGCATAAAGTGAAAGATGGTGGTAAGCTTCACTATGGGGAGAGTTGAAGGTGTCGTAGAATTGAAGAAGAAGAGAAAAGAAAATCACAAAGAAGAAGAGAAGAAGAAAACATGGATTAACCAAATCAAAGATGGGAAAATGGTCTTTCAATGAAAATACCGCAAGTAAAGTGTGTGGCATAGTAAGTGACACTTGTCACTTGCCATATGTGACCACCTTGTGGTTCTCAATGGGCTCTCTTTAATAACCAGTCCATTTGTCTCCAATTTCTATTCCAATTGTCTCCTAATTTTCTATGACACTTTTCATTAAATCTTAATGTCCCTTATTAATAATTTTTGTTGTTGTTTGACTCTTATATCCACTACCATTTATCAATTATCCTACCACTTAGCATTTTTCTTAGTCTCAAAAATACTCATAATTATCAGAATTTCCCCAAATTTTCACCCATTATTCTAAGTCAACAATTATACTCACCAAATCAAAATTTCAAGACATTTCATTCACTATACACATATTAATCACTTTAATAAAAATTATTCATACCCGAAAAATGTTAAATGAGTGCATAAACAGTCATTACAATGTGTATGAAAATCAATTCTCATATGTGTGTATGCTACTGTTATGCATGAGTATGAAATGAATTTTTCTAATCTCTCATTGTCACTCCTCATTTACAAAAAAATCTAGGGTTCTAACCTTTAGTATGGTAACGGGATGTCACTACTCTCATGACTCGTCTTGGATTTTCATTATAATTTTTCTTTCAAGGAGAAAAATAACCTGTTATACAATCTTTTATTTTGGCAAAGAGGAACCTCCTTTTTAATCTTTCTTCACTGGTTAAGCAATAAAGCATATTAGTCAACTAATATTATAGATTAGTCAAACAGTACATTAACTAATGTTACAATAAACTCTTAATGACCACTAACTTATGTAGGTTGACTAATCATCAAAACATGATTTTAATACCTTCAAATGCTCAAAATCATTTGATTAATGTTATTATGTTTAAAAACAGTTCCAAAAAAGTTTTACAAAGATTATTTGAAAGATTAAGAGGCTTTTATATTAAAAGCAAATGCTTCAATATCTCTTGATGAATGTAAAGACTTGTGTAATTAAGAGAAATGAAATGTTTATATATAGTGAGTCTTTTAAACTATCAAAAATAATAAAGATGAGCTTACAAAAAGTAATACATTAAATAAACTCAATACATCTTTATCTTCTTCTTAACTTGATTTTGATATTGAAGATTACAAACATCATCTTTTCTTTCATAATCCTTTAATATAACAATATTTTGTTCTAATAGTCCTCCACATCAACATTAAACTCGTTAATAGTACTTATATTTTACTACCATCAAAACCTTGTAACCTTCTTTGATTCTTACATAAAGGATTTTTGAAAAGCTCATGTGCCAATTTAAAGATCAATAAAATTTTCTCCTTATAAGTACATGCAATAATGCTTTATCCTACTAAATGTATATCAAGTTAATATGAAAGCAAGTGTATGCCACCTTCTATATACCATCAATGATTACCTCCTTTTCTTCACCACTTAATTTAAATCTTTTTTTTATCAATTTTCTTAGTTGGCTTATATGAAGGCTCTTAGTACTTTTACTTTTGAAATTAATGATTGGAGACACCATTGTTGTTCCTCATTTGATATCAATAGAGTTAATACCAATCATTAGGTACTTAGGATTTCATTTCATATAACAAAAGAAATTACAATGTTTTAGGTACCTAGACAAACTTATATCTTTAGATGTTAGTGCTTAGACCTTTTTTTAACTATATTTTATTGGGTTTATTTCACAAACATTGTTTCAAAGAGCAATTTTTATGGATATCGGTATAATCACTATAAACATCTCACATAATTATATGAGTGTGACCTATAAGAATATGACATATATAAGTATTTCCAGATCATCTTTAGATGTACAAAAAGTTAAGAGCTTTAGTTTGGATATTTCAGGGTATGAAGATCTCCTTGTGATATAGTAAGGCCTGATAAATGAATTATAATAATGATGACAATTTCTCCTGTATTGATTGGACATATGCCTTTTGGTTGAGTGGTGATCTATGATAATTGAAAGTTTATTTCAAACCATTTGATGATAAATAGGTTTATGTGAATAAGAAAAATATTGCATACTTTGTATGGCTTTTCATGAAAACTATACCTACCTCTTTTTTTAACGAAAGGTCTAACTTGCTCCCTAAAATTTTGCAAAAAGTCTAAGTTGACCATTTCCATTATCTCTGGCACCAATATAACCTTTAACATTTCTAAAATAAAGTAGTTTCCCCCAGAATTGCTAACTCCATCAAATTGCCATTAATCTCTATTAAAATTTTCCATCTAAATGTACCACATAAGATTAGCTACCATGTTATTTAAATAATAGTTTTATATCTTACTGTTAATTAATAAAACATTTTTATCTACATATAATCAAAAATATAAAAATACTTTTAATTTCCCAAAAATTAAATCTCCTTTATCTGAGGACTTATCCTCTTCTTCGTTCCCCTAGTTAGGCTCCCCGTTGTTCTTTGTCAGTATAATGGAAATTTTCTCATTCTCTAATCAGTGCAATGGAGGTTGGTTCTGTCATTCTCTAGTTGGCACAATGGAGGTTGGTTCCATCATTTCCTATTTCTTATTTTTTGATAATTTTGGTGTTATTAATTTTATTGTTTACTATTGCTTGTTTCCTATTTCTACTGGTGTTGCTAATTTTCCTAGTTTTACTGATGTTACTAATATTTTATTGTAAATTATCATGTTTTTTATTTCATTTGGGTTCCTATTAGTCTTGCCAACTATTACTAATATATACTGTTATTATAATAGCTAGTTAAAGCATTATACTCTGTCATACATATTTACATATATAGATAAACACATACATTATACAAATAAATATATGTATTTTTAAGTCATAAGTTATATGTTTGGAGTATGAGAAAAAACTTTTTCTAATAGATTTTACATATTTTCAGCTAAGAGCACTTTGTTGTGCATGGCTCTTAGAGGGATTGGAATATTGCATTTCTAAGTACAATTGATGATTAGTATCTTGTTAGTCATTTAGTTTTAGTCACCATGTTATTGTGAGTAATAATAAGAAGATGATAACTTTGAATGGTGGTATTAGCTTTTTAATGGTTATGTTTGTTGTTGTTGCTTGGTTATGTTATGCTTTTTAATGGTCATGTTTATTGTTGTTGCTTGGTTATGTTGCAGTGTATACTAAAGTAATGGAACACTTAAGATTAAAGATGTCATTTTTCAAGTCTTCAATCAACAATGGTTCTTAAATTGGCATTCAATGCTTACATGGATTCGACGCTTGTTTAAGGACTTTATAGAGTGAAAAAATCCTGGCTATTTTCAGATAAGGTTGTTGATATTGTTCAAAGATTGCTGAATTATAATGCTAGGTCTTTTCATTAATTAGCTTTGAGTTACAAAGGTCCAACTAAAGATGAGATGTGAAACAAAGTTGTTAGAAGACTAAATAAGGAGCAGAAGAAAAAAAAATTAGTTGGATGAAAAAATAAAACAAATGAAGTATGAATTGAAGCTTATATAAATGATAACAAGGTGTTGAAGAAGATATTAATTACATATATTGTTGTTATTTCTATGACGATGTGTCTTATTATTATATGTTTCTCAATATTGAAATCATGGCGTTAAAAATATTTTATATGAATGTGATTATTTAAGAAATACTTGTATTATATATGATAATATGTTTAAATCCTAGTTAATATGTTTTAGTTACTCTGTTCATATGTAAGTGTATGTGAAATTTCATTTAAAATGAAGTTCGAATTATGAAAATATGTTTTAAAAAGGCAATTATAAAAAGTTCATTCGATAAGCGTATGAATTATTTGACAAGCATAACTAGTAACCCTGTAACTTTGACATTCCAAAAACTAAAAAGTTGATATTCATGTAATATATTGTTGTAATTGACTACATTTAACCAAAATGTTCCTAAGATACTACAAAGTGGATCCTACTATACTGAACATAAAATAAAAATAATATATCCAACTAGGATGAACATATGAAAAATATACAAAAGTTTAATCCTTAAACAAGTTTCTACAAACTAAGATTAACAAACATAATTCTTTACAACTAACACATGCTCAACTATTTGTCATTCACACTTTGTTTACTTCCAGTTTGAACATTAGAAGCCAGTTGGTTTGAATTAATAATAGCTCTTCGCTTGGAAGCTTGATCTTACAATTGCATTGATGTGTTATAATGATATTTGAAATATGTTAGGATCAGTTGATCTAAATGTTTTCATTATAATGATATTTGAAATGTGTTACGATCAGTTGATCTAAATGTTTCTCCTTAATGGCGGAGGTGGAGTTGTAGATAACTATTACAAATAAAGATAAAACATTAATTGAATCATGAAACAATTATATATAAGAAGAATAATATATATGAATAATAAAATATAATAACTTACCTTAGTGCCACCAACTTTAGAAGGTTGTCTGCTAACCTTAGGTCCATTAACTTCAGAAGTCTATCTAATTGTTATTATTATTGGATCTTTACTATGATTAGATAACTAGCCAATATTGACATATCAATTAGTAGTTGCCAAGATACATATAAATTACAAATTTAATTTAAACAAAAAACTTAAACTCCATCTTAACTTGAAGGAAGTGTACCAAATTTATGGCCACTTTTAAGACATTTTCCACACACTTGAAATTGCCCTTTCTCTTTTAGCTTATAAGGATGCTTTACTCACTTTGGTTCATCTTTATCCTTTCGCCTATTCTTCTTTGGCCTACGAGGCATAAATTTTTCCAAAGGTGGATGTGTCTCCTCAGGAATGTTTGGTGGCTAAAATTTTTTTCCCTTTAACATGGAAAATGGCTATAATTACATGATTATAGGGATACCAATAGAGTTCACATACCTTATAAATACAAGTCTACTACACCCCCCACCTAACCC
>JAOQMS010036448.1:0-14453 GCA_027563885.1 Erythroxylum longipes | reverse complement strand
ATGGTCAATTTGGTGATCAAGTATCATCTCAATATCAAACACAACTAGGTAGATAAAAGAGAATTAACAAAATCACGGAATGACATATATGAGACTTCATATATTCAAGCTCCAAGTTCTACATAAACAAACCCAATAACACAATACATTGTTCAACACTTGATTAAACTATAATCAAGAAAATCTAACTACAAAGTATAAATTCTAACTAAGGAGTTCACAACAATGTAGTTAAATATGAACAAACTACTCCCCTTTGAAGCCCATTGAACTCAAGCAATTGTTACATCTTCAAGAGGAAATGGTGCTTAGCCAAGCATTGCTTCGGGAGAACTCACAACTGGAAACCCACCAAGAGCATCCGTGGCAGCAGCAACAGATAATGAATGTGGCGATAGAAAAATGGAAAAAAGTGATTGATGATGGTCAAGTGGAGAGGAAGAGTCGTGAGTGTGTGTATCCCCTGTAAGCTTGTTAAAAATTATGTTTTTCTTTCTGTTTTGTCGACTATAACCTAATTTGGTATGTTTTTAAACGAAGGATGCTGGGTCGGGTCACACAGTGGGTGATTTTTCTGAAATTGGTCTGGGTTTTCGAAGGTTCGCTACGGCGAACTTTTCCCAAAAGGTTTTGCTCTGTTGCTAGTTCCTTCGCCATGGCGAAAGAATTAATCTTCACCGCGGCAAAATTTTCCCGAAAGTTCAGCCTGGATTCTATGTGTTTCGTCGCGGTGACAGATCCACTTCACCGCGGTGAACTTCCTGTTGCGCCTCATTCTCTTATTGACTTCATTTCAGCCTTCTTTCATTCCACATCTTCTTCTTGACTTTCTTTTCCTTGAGTCTCCTACAATAAAAAAAATGGTAGTTTGCAGTATCAATTGTTCTCAGAAAATTAATTAGTGCAATGAATACTGATTTGTAACAATTTTTACCTTCAAACTACATAAAATAAAAGCACACACTCAAGAATCAATTTAAGCACAAAAGCAAGAGATGGGAGTCAAAAGTGTAGCAAAAGTCATGAAAATGTCTCCAATTTATGTAACAAACATAGGCTCAATCAAAAAGATAAGAGTTAGCTTCATAAATGAAGGGACATTTTAAAAAGAGCTTTCTGAGGAATAAGAAAGTGTTACAGACAAACTAATAGAATGCCTTACGAAGAGAGTGGCTAGTTAACGTGAATTCAATAAGAGACTACCTTCACTTGTATATGATGAGTTTAATCTGAGCTTCTAACCTTCTTAGAGTGAACAAGGTGAGGAGATAATTGTTGCTCTGAAAATTATGTTGATTGAGTCCACTCAAGAATCAAATATGAGGCATCAGGAAACAAAGGCTTGTATATAAAATATGGTGAATCAAATTGATCAATTAGCAGACATATTATCCAAAGAATAATTAGGGAATATGCCTAATACTAATGAAACAGATCCTAACAGATTTGGAATGGAAATCACCCTTAGTAATGAAGATGAGCTCTCAAAAGAAGAAGAAGAAGAGGGAACAAGTATTAGAGGTAGATTAATGAAACTCCTTATTTACATGAAAGTTGAGCAACACAAATTCGAGAGAGAATGAAACGCAAGGATTGGCTTCATGATTAGAGTGACATTATAAGAAGGGATTCCAGATGAAGAAATTCTCTATCCAAGAAGAGGAAGTAGAGAAATGGCAGAAGATGGCTGAAGAGGATGAGCCAGAAGCTTCTATCCAAGAAGAAGAAGAAGAAGAGTGGATAGAGATGACTAAGGAAGAAATGGTAGAGGAACCAAGTAAGGAAACTACTGATGAGGTGTTTGTAGTGACTTTAAGTATGGAAGGGTCCCACTTCCTTGAAGACAAACTGGTCAAGCTAGTCGATGATTCAGGGAGTTTTGTTATTCCCTCTTTCATTAACAGTTGAAAGCCTATGGTAAGAATTCTATTATGCATTGATTGAGAGCTTTTGACACTTTTCACCCTAAATAGTGCATTGAGTGACATCCTGGTGAAGGTGTAAAGAGTTTTGCTTTTGATTTCAAAATGATTGTTGATGGGATTATTGTTAATATCACTTAGGAAGTGAATTTTATGACAAATTGATTATAACTGCATGTTAATTTAATTCAGTAGATCTAATGTTGCATAGTATGGATGAACATATTGAGATTGATGATAAATTAATGTTTTAAATTTATAATTTTCATTATGGTTTGCTTGAGGACAAGCAAAAGCTTAAGTGTGGAGACGTTTGATAAATGAATATTTGACTTTATTTTACACCCATATTTGATGTATTTTACTTGATAATTGATACTTTTAATGTCTATTTGGTACTTAACATGCTTCAAGTGTGTTTACAGGTGATAATTGCCTCTATGGACTTAAAGGAGAAGAAATTGAATGAAAATGCTGTTAAAAAAGAAGAAAAAAAACAACAATCTAGAAGAAATGTACAGTCGTGCACTTTCACAATATCCGATAATTTCTGATTATGCACATTCATATGCCCCAGAGTGCATAACCCATAAACCCTAATTTTCAATATAAAATGACGTTTTCATATTCTAATGAAAAGAGGAGAATTTGGGAGGTGATTTCCAAACCTAAAGAATATCCAGAAGGGACGATTTTGGTTTAGAGAAGCTGGAAACATGAAGAAATCATCGAAAGATCCATCAAAATACAAGATCAATCCTCTACATCGTAAGAACATTTGATTGAAGACAATCAGGGAGATTTAGAATTATAAACCCATTGTTTTCAATTTTCTTTTCTTTCAATTTATGTTTGATTTCGTGTTCGATCATATGTAACTAAACTTCCAATTAGTATTTAGGTTAGATGAACCTTATGTTAATACTTTGACATGATTTGATTCCTTTATTTATTTAATTGGTTCGATTGATTATTGTTTGTTAATCACATGTTTTATTGATAATCTAATTTCATACATAGAGATTAAGAAATCCTAGTGTAAATAGATCAACCATAATTAGAACGAGTTGATTGTAACCCTAGAGATAGGATGATATAAATCTTCCAATTAAAAACCTAATAGAGGGATTCATAAAACAGTAACGTAATCCTATAAGATTTAAATCGAGTAATTTGGTTAAAGACCTTAGGATTAGTTATTAGTAGTCTTAAGGTCAGTTAATAGCATACCATAGGAGTATCCATGGCCCATTAAATCATTGAAACAATTGTATGATAAAAGATCAATTTTTTAAGAGTTTAAGGGGATTCGAACCTAGATACTAATTTTTCATAACAATAGTTTTCTAAGTGAATTCCACTGTCTTTGCTTTTATTATCGTTTCCTATTTCTTTACTTGTTTTAGTTTTTATTTTCTTTTTATTAAAAATATTAAATCAATCCGCAGGCTAGATAATAGGGAAATATTAGTATTTTTGCTAGTATTAGCTACAACTACATCGTGCACTTGCAGTTTATCACAATATTGACTATCATAAAATAGGTCAATCATGTTCCTGCTTCTTTGATGATCCATCCCATTAAATTTGCTACCTCACCCATGATCTCCATCCAAACGTGAAGATTAGCCAAGTTCGGAGCCAATTCGTGCATAGTCTGACCAATGCACACCATGGTCTAATCTGTTCATCCATAGTCCATCATTTAAGTATAATTTCATACTTATTCCCACCAAAGACATCTTAGACAAGTCCAACTCACCCTATCTAAGTCAATCGATGCCCAATAGTCCATCAAAGTTAGCTGCAGCTCAAACTATGCTTGATCTTATTTGGTTAACTTTGGTTCTTTTAGCATGCCTTCCTTGAGCTTAATCCATGCTAGAAATTGGTTAAGGCTTACCAAGGGCTAGCAAAAAGAGTCCTGCAATATTATGGGTTTAACAAAACACTCCCACTAGATGAACTCGATGCCTTTGATTTAACAAATTAAAGGTAGTTATTTACCTGGTCCTCGAATTGCCACAAGGTAGTGTCTTTCTCACAAATAGCCTCTGACACTAGTTTATTTTCTACTGAATCAAGAACTTTATCCTCTGATTCTTCTTATGTTACCACAATATCTGATGATCTAAAATCTTCT
The DNA here is from genome assembly GCA_027563885.1 of Erythroxylum longipes. Taxonomy (NCBI): domain Eukaryota; kingdom Viridiplantae; phylum Streptophyta; class Magnoliopsida; order Malpighiales; family Erythroxylaceae; genus Erythroxylum; species Erythroxylum longipes. The sequence goes on along the minus strand of JAOQMS010036448.1, from coordinate 10,388 downwards.
CAATTTGCTCATCAAATTGTTTCCTTACAACTGGTGGACCACTCTTTACTTAACTCATTTTGGATCTATCTCATCCTCATAATATGGTTTAAGGAAAATTACATGAAAAGTACCTTTAAACGCTCGGGTAACTTGAGACAATAAGCTACATTTCCCACCTTTCCAAGGATCTCAAATGGCCCATCATACTTTGGCACTAACCTTCGATGTACCTACTTACTATTAATATTCTTCCAAATTTTGGGAGTAACTTTGAGAAGTACCTTAACCCTAATGTTAAAATCAAGTGGTCATCTTCTTTGATCCATATATTTCTTCATTCGTTTCGAAGCTTTGTAAAGAATATCTCTTTCTTCTTCCAACAACTCTTGTTTTTCCTTCAAAAATCATTAAGTAGCTAAACACTTTCCTCCCAACGTCTGTTAAACTAACACTAGGAGGGGTAAGTGATTGTTGTCCTAGAAAAATTTCAAAAAGACTTTTCTCTGTTATTGAGTATTTATGCAAGTTATAATAAAACTATGAAGTATCAAGTAAATTTAGCCAATTTCATTGACTTGCATTTACATAATACCTTAAGTATTCGTTTAACAAGTCATTAATCCTTTACATTTGGACATCTGTTTGTAGGTTATTCACTATTGAGAATTTAAATTCATACCCAATCATGTTGAAAAGCGACGTTTAAAATTGGTTAATAAATTGGGCGTCTCAATCATTTACAATATCCGTTAGAACCTTAAAGTGCTTCACCACGTTTTTGTAGAAAAAACTCTATAGCAACATCTAAGAGACATTTAGAGTTGGCACAAAGATCGTATATTTAAAGAACCTATCAACCACCACTATGATTGAAGCCATGTCGTCCACTTTTAGGAACCCCCTAACAAAGTCCAACAAAACTGACATCCATGGATTTTCTGGAATAGACAAAGGGTTTAACAAACCTACGTCCTTCTTTCTTTTAGGTTTATCCAATCGAAAAATAAGATAAGTTTTGAAATTTACCTAAATTTCATTTCCATATTTGGCCAATAGTAAGATCAGAAAAGGAGCACGAATATTTGTTGGACTCTAGTGTGGCTAGCTCACTATGAATCATGTGTCTACCTCATTAATTGATTTTGCAAGGCACTAAAACTTAGCACATACAATTGGTCATTCTTTTTCATGAGCAACCCCTCTTCACTAACCCAAAATCATCATATATCACTATCCTTTACCTACACAATCGGCCATAAGTGTTGTCAAGTGGAGCTGTTAGTTTAATTTGCTCCAATAGATCATATTCAATTAGAGTGATAGCAACAAAGCTACAAAGAATTCTTTTTTCCTTAATGCATTAGTCACATCGTTGTGTCTCCCTAGTTTATGCTCCAATACAAAGTCATATTTGGCAAAAACTCTTGCCACTGAGCTTGCCTTGTAGACAATTTCTTTTGGGTCTTGAAGAAGTTATTAGCCGCATTACCCATATGAAAAACAAACCTAGTAACAAATAAGTAAACTCGTTAAGCTTCAAAGGAATGTACTACTACCAACATCTCCTTCTCATGTTTCGAGTATCACTGCTTGACACTATTAAGCTTGCAATTTTCAAATGCAACAAAATGTCCTTCTTACACCAAAATTCTTCCAATAACTTTTTCTAAAGCATTCGTATGCACCTCAAAAGGGAGGTCAAATTTGGTTAAATTTAAAACGGGTTTAATCAAAATGGTAGCTTTTAACTTTCCAAAGCCTTCTTAGCACACATTCACCGAGCACCACTCTTGTTTCTTCTTTAATAAATTAGTCAAAAGTGTTGTTTTCTTTAAATATGACAAAATGAATCGACGATAATAATTCTCCAAGCTAAAAAAGCTACTAAGTTTTTTCACCTTCTTAGGAATTTGCTAATCAAAAATTTCTTGTAACTTTTTTGGATCCATTCACACTTGGCCCTTGCTTACCAAGTGTCCCAAAAACTTTATTTTCGATTGCGTAAATTTGCACTTCTCCATCTTCATAAAAAGTTTATGTTGTCGCAACCATTTAAACACCTTCCTTAACTGTTGCATATGCTATGCTATATTAGTGCTATAAACCATAATATTGTTTAAATAAACCACCAAAAAATAGTCTAAAAATTCATACAGCACGTCCTTTATCAAACTGCAAAAAGTAGCAGTGAAATTAATTAATACAAATTATATGACCAAAAATTTATACAAGCCATATCGAGTTATATATGTTGTCTTCTACTTATCACCATCGATAATTCTTACTTGCCAATACCCATTTTACAAGTATAGTTTCATGAACACCATAGCTCTAGATAATTTATCCATCAAGTTTTAAACTAAAGGAGCAAGATATTTATTTTTTATAGTCACCTTGTTCAAAGCTTGACAGTCTACACACATTCCTAAAGCTCCATCTTGCTTCTTTTAGAACAAAACTGGAGCTCCATAGGGGATTTAGATGGTTGGATGTATTCTGCTTCTAATAACTCACCAAGATAGTTTTTTAGTTACACTAACTTTAATGGTAACATCTAATAAGGGGAACGACCCATAGGAATTTGATAAGTGTAAATGGCATCATGTTTTAGGACATAGTTTAATATGTGTTTTGTTGTTAATTTAATCGTTTAGTATGTGTTTAGGTTAGAATTGTGTTAGTTTGTTAATTATTTATGTTTTGAGTGTTTGATAGGTTAGTACAAGTCTTTAAGCTTAAATATTATGTTTTTGAGGTACTTTGATGTGTTTGCTAGTATTTTAGGGTCAACATCGAACAATAAAGAAGTTTCGGAGATAATCGGGCCAAAAAATGGCCTACAATTGTGGCATGTTAGGCCGCGATTGTGACATAATCACCAGAGTTAGCCCACGATCATGGCTTAAATGCCACAATCATGACATAAGCATAAGGAACAGACCACAATCGTGGCCTACATGCCATGATCATGACAAAAGGCTTAGATGTGGCTCACGATCATGGTCTGTGTTGGGTAGACGCATAGACACTCAAGAACATGAAAATTTTAGGGATTTTTTGGACCTTTCGAACCTCAAAGAAACCTTAGGACTGCTCAAAACATAAGATGATATTTAAAGAACAAGAAAAGAGGCAGAGAAAAAGCTTTTGTGCCAGCTACCTTAAGAAACCCTAGAGACAATTCATCGAGAGATAGAGGAAGAGAAGAAGGAAGAGAGAAGAGGAGAAGGTGACTCGATGTACTTCCCGAATCAGGAGGTTTCTCGATGTTACTGCCTCCCATCCTACATTTAGATTGTATTCCTATTTATTTTCAGTTTTATCTAAAATATCGAGAATGTTCTAAACTTGCCTTCGAAATTTTATTCTTAAATTAATGGAAATATGATTGTTTATGTGTTTATTGGATTTATTGTGGTTTAATTCAACGATTGCATAATTTGTTAATAAACTGAGAGGGTGAATTGAATGAAAAAAGATTAAATTGGACTAACGAAAGTTAGGTGATTTAACAGAACAATAATTGAATTAGATCTAGAAATTGTGCGAAGAGAGATCTTGCATAGGTTTTTGATAGTTTATTAGAGAACTTCAGAACTAATTAAGGTCTTGGATAGGTTGTGAATTGAGAGATTGCAACTTCCACAATCTGATTAGTGTTTATGATTTAGGGTTAATAATTATAACTCGAGAGAGAGTAATCAACCCCAGGATAGTCTAGAACCAACAATCCGATAATTTATAATTAGTTAGGTTAGCATTAAGGATAGGTAAAATTCCCTTTCTCTCAATTGGTAATTTCTTTCAGTTGATTCTTAGGTGTGCTGCAATTGCTTAGTAATTAGTATATAATGTTTGATTCTTAATTTGATTACTTGAATTAAATTTTTGTTTTTAGTTTCATTGTATCTTGGATTTCTGCTATTGTTTCTAGCCTTAGATTTTAGAATTAGATTAACTCCCTCCTTATGAGATCAACACATTTGGTACTATGCTAAAGAATCGTGCGCTTGTGGATTATTAGAGGTTAATAATTAAAACTTACACACAACTAAACACTCGATCAAGTTTTTAGTGTTGTTGTCAAGGAGGCGATCAACTTAATTCTTTAGTTTAAGGCATTTTAGTTGGTTTTCATTTTCTGTTCTTTCTATTTCTGAATCTGTGCTCTTGTATAAACATAAGAGTCACGAGAAGTTCGATTCGTGCAGCTGAAACCTTAGAGTTAGACATCACTCGATTAGAACAATCAATTAGGAAAACTCGACATGAAGAAAAAGAAGAAGAAATCGCAAAAGCAAAAATGGTTGAGGAATTTCCTCAAGATTTGGATCATAGAGAGAACCAAGGATGTCAATAAAGAACCCCTATGGATTTCATGAGATTAAGGTTCAATGCGAGTAACCAAGGAGTAGCTAGGCCACCCGTACAAGCAGCCTCTTTCAAAATTAAACCAGCCCTCCTAAACATGCATCAACAAAATGTGCAATTCTATGGATTAATGAATGAAGATTCCAATGCATATATAGCGAACTTCCTTGAAACCTGCGATACCTTTCAATACCATCAGATGTCAGAGGATGCGATAAGAATTAGGCTCTTTCCTTTTACCTTAAGAGACAGAGCAAAAGCCTTGTACCATTCTCTCAACCCAACCAATTTCATCATTTAGGATCAACTAGTTCGTGTCTTTCTAGACAAATATTTTCCCCTTACTAATAGCATGAAGATTAACAAGGAGATTACCATCTTCCAGCAGAGTGATGGGGAATAGATCTATGAAACGTGGGAACGATACAAGGACTAGCAATGGAAATGCCCATATCATAACTTAACTAAGGAGTTATTCTTGCAAACATTCTATAATAGAGTAACCCCACATACGAGAGGCATAATTGATGCAGACTTATGAGGATCACTGATGAGAAAGATGTTAGATGATGCAAAAGAGCTGATAGAGGAGATGGTGAGTAATAGCTGCCTATGGACGAACAAGCAAAGTAGATAACCCACTACTTTTTGAGAACAAAAAGGAATTGTAACTGTTGACCAAATGTCGAAGATGCAGGTGAAAATTGACAACTTAACTCGACAACTCAACAACATGAAGGCTTCATCCTCAGTTTCGATAAAAGTTATGCAACTAAAGTGTGATCTTTATAGACATATTGACCATGATACAGTGGACTACTTTTTGATGAAGAATAGCGATCCAGAGCAAGTTAGTTATATGGGAGCTCAATATGGAAGAGGAGGGGGAAACAATCCCTAATGCTGGAAGAATCACCCTAACTTCTCATAGACGAACAATGTTGGAGGACAGTTCAGACCTCAAGGACAATTAGGTTTCCAACAAGATAAACCAAGCTCTATGGAATCCAAGTTGGATAGGATTTTAAATAAGCTTGGAACCTTAGACGATGCACAAAAGAGTCTGGAAGGTAGATTCGAACAAGTAACAAAGAACCATGCCTCTTTAATCCACAATCTAGAGGTCCAAGTAAACCAATATGTGAATTCTTCCTGTCACTTGAGGAACAAAACCAAGGGAGAAACTAACGGTTATTACACTTCAAGTGGGAAGGAACTTGAACCAACAACAAAGACAATAAAGGAAGTTGTCCCTCCTGTTGAGAAATATCAAGAAAAGGAGAAAAAAAAGTGAATATGAGTGAATACCTTCCTTATGTCACTCCTCCACCATATCCACCCAAGATTCCCTTTCCTCAATGATTACAAAAGAAGAAGCTGGGTACGCAATTTGCAAAAGTTTTTGAGAAATTAAAGACGTTATAGATAGATCTTTCATTTGTAGAGGCTTTGGAACACATGCCTAAATATACAAAATTTTTAAAGGACATATTATCAAAGAAGCATATTTGGGAAGATAATCAGACAGTAACTCTAACTGGTACCTATAGTTCTATAGTCACGAACCAGATGCCATCTTACCCTGTGTGGTTGGTGAATTTGAATTCACAAAGTGCTTCTGCTACTTAGGAGCAAGTATTAATCTTATACCTTTATCATATAAGAAGTTAGGGCTGGGTAAGGTCAAGCTAACATCGATGTTAATTCAGTTAGCTGATTAATCTATTAAAAGACTATTTGGAACAATGGAAGACGTTTGGATGCAAATGGACAAGTTCATTATTTAGGTTGATTTCGTGCTTCTCAATTTTGAAGAAGACAAGAACTATCCACTGATCCTTGGTCGACTATTTATGAATACAGGGAAAGCCGTAATTGACATTCACAAAGGAAATTAACACTTCAAATAGGAGAAGATCATATCAAATTTAATATGAATAAGGCTTTAAAGAACTCAACAGTAAGCAGTGTGTGCATGAAGGTTGAAATTATGGATCAAATTTGCAAGAACAAGTTGAGAGTTACATTGCAAAAGTACAGTCAGCAACAACAGAGACAAATAATGGATATGAAAAGCTTGAGTCTAAAGGAGATGATGAGATATTGAAGTTGTATGCTTATACACATCAAGATAAATTAGTCTGAACTGAAGCACCCATACCATAATCCACAGAAAAACCACCCATATTAGAGCTTAAACCTTTACCTACATTATACCTTTTTAGTTGAAGGTAAAAGTTATCGATAATAATCCCCAATCAATTGAATGAGAAACAAGAAAGTAAGGTGGTAGCAATTGTGAGAAAGCAAATGAAAGCCATCAGATGGCAGATTGCTGATATTCGAGGTATAAGCCTAAATGGTAGATGCACCAAATAAACCTAAAGGAAGGATGTAAAATGGTGAGGGAGTGTCAACGAAGGTTGAAGCCTAATATGAAGGAGGTGGTCAAGAAGGAAATAATCAAACTCTTAGATGCAGGGATAATTTAACCCATCTCTGATAGTGAATGAGTCAGTCCAAACAATATGTACCAAAAAAGGGTGGAATAGTAACAGAAAGTGAGAGTGGAGAAGTAATTTTAATAAGAGCGGTCACAGGATGGAGAGTGTTCATAGATTATCGCAAACTCAACTTAGTGACTAAAAAGATCATTTTCCTCTCCTGTTCATATAGACTAAATTATAGAAAGGATGGCTGTTTTGTTTTATTGCTTCTTAGATGGATACTCAGGATATAATCAGATCTTCATCTATCTGTACAGACGGATGCCTTTTGGACTATGCAATGCCCGGGTTACATTTCAAATATGTATGACGTCTATCTTTGCTGACATGACCGAAGATATAATGGAAGTTTTCATAGATGAATTTTCAATTTCTTGAGACTCTTTCGAAATATGTTTAACCAATTTGGACAGAGTTCTTCAAAGATGTGAAGAGTCACACTTGGTACTGAATTGGGAGAAATGTCATTTTATAGTGCAAGAGGGGATAGTGCTAGGGCATAAAATCTCACACCAAGGATTTAAAGTCCACGGAGTAAAACAGAAGTTATAGAGAAAGTTCCACCGCCACGCAATGTAAAAGGTGTGCAAGGATTCTTAATTCATGCAAGAATTTACCGTTGATTTATCAAAGGCTTCCCGTAAATTGCAAAACCTTTGACAAACTTATTAGTCAAGAATGTGCCTTTTATGTTTGATGACAAGTGTATGTCTACCTTTAACAAACTAAAGGAGGCATTAATGTCAGCACCAATTCTATCACCACCATACTGGACAATTCCATTTGAGGTTATGTGTGATGCAAGTGACCAAGCTATAGGTTGTGTATTAAGCCAAAGGTAAGAGAAAAGGTTGCATGCGATATACTATATCAGCAATACCCTTACAGGATCTCAGCTTAATTACACCACCATAGAAGGAATTACTCATAGTAGTGCATACATATGATAACTTTCGACAATACTTTTTCAGTTCAAAGGTAATCGTATTCACAGATCACATGACGTTAAAATACCTTTTCAACAAAAAGGATGCAAAACCAAGGCCCATTCGATGGGTGTTACTTTTATAAGAATTTGATATAAAAGTGAGAGATAAAAAGGGAGCAGAAAATATGGTTACAAACCACTTATCCAGACTGGAAGAAAGGGAATGCAAGCCAAGTGAAGAGATTAATGAAAATTTCTCCAATAAAACCCTGATGCTACCCAAAAGTTTGGCTACACCATGGTTTGTCGATATCGTGAATTATGTTGCCAGTGGTAAACTTCCTTCTAATTTATCATACAAATAAAGAAAGAGATTCCTATATGATTGTAACCGATATCTATGGGATGAGCCAATTTTATATAGAACATATGCTGATGAGTTAATGCGACGATGTGCTCCAGAGGAAGAAATGTTGGACATCTTGAAGCAATGTCATAAAGGTCAATAAGTTGAATATTAAGGAGCTAACAAAATGGCATTTCGGATACTCAAAAGTGGATTTTATTGGCTATAATTGTTTAAGGATGCTCAAACTTTCGTGGCACAATGTGATCGATGTCTGAGAGTAGGCAATATCTCCAAAAGAGATGAGATGTCTTTATCCAATATTTTAGAAGTGGAAGTCTTTGATGTATGATCACAAGTTCTTATATGACAAGTTTTAATATTTTAAACCTCAATAATACCGTAAGCGTATGGGTTGTTCGCGTAGTATCTATGGTGTCCATCCCACGAGGAGGAGTAATTTAATCCTAAAATATAAGGCTAAACTCAAATTCGCAATAATTCAAAATAACAAACTAAGGTAGAAAATTATTCAATCAAGCAATTAATCTCAAGAATTAAATTTAGAAATATAAACAAGATAGCAATTGCACAACCAAATCAAGAATCAACCTAGGAACTACCAATTGAGAGAAAAAAGGTTTTAATCTGACCTTAATGAAAACCTAATTGATTATGAAATTATGGAATTACCAAGTCTAGACGGTCCTAGGGTGGATTACTCTCTCTCGAGTTATAATCTTTAACCCTATTTTATAAACCCTAATTTAGATTATGGAATTGCAACCTCTCGATTCACAATTTACCCAAAACCTAAATTAGATCTGAGATTGTCCAATAACCTACCGAAAATCTATGTACGATCTCTCGTCACACAATTTTACCGATTTTTGATTCAATTGTCAATCTATTAAACTACCTAACTCTCATCAGTGCAATTTAATGATATTCACTCAGTTCACCCTCTCAGTTTGTTATCGAATTATTAAGAATAGAAATTAAATCACAAATAACTCGATAAAAATGCAATCAGTCAACTTTCATTAATATCAAAGACAAAATTCTGAAGGTGAGTTTAGACAAATATCAACATTCAACAAAACCTATTCTCAATGATTATCCCAATTCTATACATCAATAAAATTCAAATAAAATCAAAAAATATGAGTGGAATGGATTGATGGAGGCAGTAATAATGGGAAACCTCCTATTCCAGGAAGTATTTCACGTAGGCTTCTTCTCTATCTCTCTCTTCCTTTGATTCCTTCCTTAGTCTCTCAACAAAGCTCTTTAGGGTTTTTGAAATTTGACTGATGCAAAAGCTTCTTCTCTTTCGTCATCATGTTCTTCAAATACCTTGGCAGCCCTAGGGTTTGTCTGGGATCAAAATGGTCTAAAGATTTCCTCGAAACTTGATGTTTTTACTTGTGGCCAGTGTCTACCCTTTTCTGTCATGAGCATGGCATGGCCTAAGTGCCACAATCATAGCCAGGATCAGACCCCTTTATCATGATTGTGACCAAAGTGCCACGATCGTGGCCTGGGGCAAAGTGGCTCACATGTCTTTATCACAACCGTGGCCTATTGTGCCACGATTATGGGTCGTGGTTTTGGCCCGAAAGTCTTCAAAACTCCTCCGTTCTTTGTTGTTGGCCCTGAAACACTATCAAACACATCAAGGTACCTCAAAAATGTAACATTTAAGCTCAAAGACTTATACTAACCCATAAAAACACTTAAACACATAAACTAACACAATTCTAACCTAAACACTCAAATTAACACTAAATACATAATAAAATAAATCCTAAAACATGATGCAAATCACAACTATCAACATCTCCACACTTAAACGTTTGCTTGCTCTCAAAAAAACAAAATAACAAACACATAACACTCGATGCAAAAATAAGGCAATGGCTTCAACTTCATAAAATAAATTTAATCTTAAACATAGTCATACAAGTTATGTCAAATCATTAACATGCAAAATCTGTGTCTAAGGACTTTGAACTAAATATAAAAATTAATCGAGATTCAAGTTTTAATTTATTTAACCTTTTTAATTACACACATACATTAATAATTATTTGGTCCTTCAGACTCAATAACTGTTCCTAAGTATATTTTCATGAAAATTCAAGCTTATTACAAGTCTGGTAGGTTTTTATTAAGAAAACATTATTATTATTATTATTATTATTATTATTATTATTATTATTATTATTATTATTATTATTATTATTATTATTAT
>JAOQMS010036437.1:0-12406 GCA_027563885.1 Erythroxylum longipes | reverse complement strand
TGATGTTGTTATTTCTTAATTTCAATTATGTTATTTTGTTTCTTTTGTTTCTTTTTATCCCTTTTGCTTATGTTTTGCAAAGCTGTAACCTAATATTGGATGGATCATAATTCAAGAAATTAAACATTCAGGAAAGTACCACTACCCTATCTCACTTATTATATATACTTATATTGTGTACAAATTAGGGACAATGTACAACTTTAAGCGTGGGAAATGGATTCACGATTTTTAATGTTTTCTTTAAGCTTATTATAATTGGTTATTAAATTTTATGAACTGATATTATGACTTAATTAAAATCTATTAATTAATATTGTATTTCATTATTGAATATTGGTGGAATTGGTATGCCAAAGAATGATAGTTAGAATAGAATTACTTTTCTAAGCTATACTTGAGTATTCAATGATATAATCAAATTGAATAAAATTGCATATTATTTATACACATATATACTCATCTTTTTGTAAGTTTTTCAGCCTAAGAGCAAAAAATTTAAAAAATTTGAGCTCTTTTACTTCTTTTATGTGTGTTATCATATATAGTAGAATGATTCTAGAACTTGCTTTTATTATACATAGTAAGACCATATTTTTAAATTAGAATCATTGAAGTGATAAAGGTACATAGATTCAACAATTTGTGTTAGTTTATTTCTTTGATTATTACCTTACCTTAAAATTATCCTTTAGGAATAGCCAAGTTAAGCCTTATACTTTTTCATTTATTAAAACTACATATTAACCTTTATCCTATTTTTATTTAAAGCATTTTTAATTGTTTTAAACCTTGAAGGATATTTACATTACTTGTTTGTTTGAAAATTGGAAAATTTTTTAAAGTTCCATTATTTCTTCAATTATGGCACTGAATGCTCAAAATTGTTTTAATGGGAAAAAAAGAGCATAAAAAATTGTGAATAAGTATAAAGTACCAATAAAGTTGCAATAAAAGGGCCTGCATATTTGTAAATAAGTTTCTTGATATTTCTTTAGTAAATTTTCTTCAATTTAGCCTTTTTATTATCCCAATCATAATATAACTAAGCCCTAGTATGAACTTTTGATTTGTGTTTCTAGTTTATACATAAACAGTGGAGATGTGATAATATTACAAGCCTATGCTAAGAATTTTACTATGCATTGATTAAGAGTTTCGATACTTTTCACCTTAAACACTTGAGTGCATTAAGTGAAATCTTTGTGACGATGTAAAGGTTTATGCTTTTGATTGCATTTCAATTACTGAGGTGATTACTATTAAAATTGCTTAGGAAGTTAATTTGACTCTAATTGTATGTTAATTTGATTTAATAGGATATGATGAGTTATAGTTTAATAAACAAATCAAAATTAGTGAAGAGCAGATGTTATAAGATTTATAATTTTGATTATGGTTTGCTTGAGAACAAGAAAAAGTTTAAATGTGAGGATGTTCGATAAATGCATAATTAACCATATTTATACCCCATTTTGATGGATTTTTTCTTGATAAATTATACTTTTATCATATATTTGGTACTTAATTTACTCGAAGTGTGTTTATAGAGTACAATTGCTTTCTTGAACTTAAAGGAGAAGAATGTGGAAAAAAACCCGACATAAAACGAAGATTCAAAGCATAGAAGGGATGCACAACCATGCATTAGCTAGTGCATATTTCTCGGGCTATACAAATTCATGATTTTTTGAGGTTTTTGGGTTATACATGGTCTAGTACACAGTCGAGTATCAGACCGTATATCACTTAGATACCTAAAAATTACTATAAAAAGACATTTTTAAAGGCAAAATAGAGGAGTAGACATGCAGAGATGTTTAGAGACTTTGAGAGGAAACTTAAGGACCTATTGTGATCCAGAGAAGTGAAAAACACGAAGAAATAATTGAAAGGGATTGTTGATTGTTGATGGTAAAACCTATTTACTTATTTTATGCTCAAAAATCGCGAGTGAACGGGTCGTGACTTGTAGTTTAAAAGATTAGATATCGATCTCACAGGGATTAATGCCGATACACCACTTAATTTAGATAAAACTTTGTTTAAGAAATGAAATTGTTAAAACTAAATGATTTGGAAAATTAAATTAAAATTTAAAGACTAACTCAAAACAATAGACAATATAAACGTGCAGAAAAATCGAAATTCAAGAATTTAAAGACTATAGATTACTTTTTCCCTATTTTATCTCCCTCTTATTTTATTGATTGAATTGTATCTCACCCTAGATTTCTGAATGTAATAACTACCCTCTCTCAAGTTGTAATTAATTGTCCCTAATCAAATTTAAGGGAATCAATTGGACAATCTCTCAACCTACCCAATGACTCAACCTATTCAACTAGTTATTAAACTATCTTATAGGTGATCAATTGACTAGCCGAGATCTCTCTTCTAACTATTCAATTAATTTGACAATTGTAAGTCTATTGGTCGCCAACTCTCATTGTACAATCCTACAAAAAATTTTCTTACTCACTCTATCAATTTGTTGCAAGATAATAATTTAAATAAATAATTATCAAAGACAACTTCATTCAATTCAACAAAATAGGAGTTTTGACAAAATAGTTCAAAAACAATCCTTAAAACTAAGTCAGCCTAACATGGTCTCGATAACATCATCAACGTTCAAATAAACCATTTTACATAGAATAGAAGAAGTAAAATTGTCAAAAAATTGAATAACAAAACTCCTTCTCTTCTTTGCCAAAATCTGGAAATTTTGGTGTAGATGTGCTATTTTGCCCAATCTTGATGATGATCCTTCACTTCAATCCTTCCCTAAGGCTCCAAATATATGTTCTTCACTCCAAAGATGGTCTTTCTACAGAAGGGTTTCGTCTCCCTCAAGATGGAGGCTTAATGATGCTTAAATAATCCAAAAATCCTAAGTTTAATTCGTGGGAATTTGCAACAGATGCACTCCTCTTTTCTTCTCCTCTTTGATCTCTAGTTCAACCTCCAAGTTGCTCCATCTTCCTTCCTACATAAAAATAGTTAATTCTTACCCTAAATTAACATCAAACACAAAAGAACAACAATGGAAATCAAACGAAACAAAAATATACAAAATGAATCCTAAACTATAACAATAATCAACAAGTATGTAAGAAAACACATGCCAGTTACATAGAAAAAACATAGACTAATACATACCTATCACTGATTGCAAAAACAAACTACTTGTTTTATGATAAAAAATTACAAGTATATGATTTGTTGCTTGTAGTAGAAAGTAGATATCGTCCCACAGAGATTGTGCTTAGGCACCATTTAGTTCAAGTTGTGCTTTGTTTAAGACTCAAATTCGAATAATAAACTGAAAAGTAAACTAAATCAAACAAACTAGCAAGAATAGAATAATGTAATAATGGAAATTCGTAAAGAGAACTAATTAAGTTATGGGAAAGGGGATTTTACCTATGATTAATGTTAATCTAGCCTTTTATGTGTTTATGGGGATCGTAGGGTTGATTACTCTCCCTTGAGTTATAATCATTCCCTAAATTATAAACCCTAATCGAATTATGGACTTGCAATCTCTGAATTCATAAATTACCCATAATTCTAATTATTTCTAAATCTCTCTAATAAACAATAAGGTCTTGCACGGGATCTCTCTCAATGAAATTACTGACTAAATTTATTAAGTGGTCAATTAGATAGCCAAACTGTCATTAATCCAATCTAATCATTTTTATCCGGTTCACCCTCTCGATTTGTTACCGAAACATGCAAATACATTAATTAATCACAACACCTAAATCAAGTAAACACAATTCAACTAGATTAACATTAAATATAAGAAAAATCCCGAAGGAAAAGTTAGAACATCATTAACAACTCAAGATTTATAACTATACGACCTATCTCAATCTTACACATTAAATGAATAAAAAGATAAATGGGGAGAAAATGAAACATTGGTTGGATGATTCAGGAAAGCAGTAGTATCGGAAGATCACCTATTTCGGGAAGCTTCAGCATCAGAACCCTCCTTTTCTTCCTCTTCTTCTTTTCTCTCTCTCTTTTTGGGTTTTCCAAATGTAAGTTGAATGTAGACTCCTTTCTAGGGTTACATCATTATACTTTTATAGTCTTTTCCAATTAAGGCAACCCTAGTGTCTTTCGAGGTTTGAAATTTCCCTCAAAAACTCAAATTCAAAAGTGACTTCGCGTCTTTCTGCACATAAGCCACGATCGTGGCCCTTAGTACATGATTATGGCTAGTTTTTCTACTCTATCATGATCCCTTATGCTCAAGCTTTGGTCATGATTATGTTGGTGCTTATGTCATGATCGTGGCCTACTTGCTATGTTTATGGGACTGTGTTTTGAGTCGGTTCTCCTATAAAACTCCTCCAAATGTCCTGAAACACTAATAAACTCATCACGACACCTCATATATATAATTGAAGCTCAAAAACATGTTATTACAAAAAAAACACTTTAAACACAAATATTTATGAAGTAACACAATTCTTAACCTAATCACACACTAAACAATCAAATTAACTACTAAACACATATCAAATTACCTATAAAAATACAATGCAATCTACACCTATCAGAGATCCAAAAGAATACAAGATCAAATCACTACTTTGCAAAGAATATTTGAAAGAAGATAAGAGGGAGATTTAGAATTATGAACCTACTATTTTCTATTCGTTTTTCTTTCTGTTTATGTTTGATTTCGTCTTCAATCATGTGTGACTAAATTTGTTCAGTGTCTAGGTAAGATGGACCTTATGTTTATGCTATAACATGTTTTGATACTTGTATTTAATGCAAATTTTTTGATTGATCTATTATGATTCGATTACATGTTTAAAATATGTTCTAATAGATCTGAAATATTAGATCATATTCTGATTTCATAACATAGAGATTTGAGAAATCGTTGTATTAATAGATCTATCATAATTGGAAGGAATTGGTTGCAATCTTATAGATAGGATGATATAAATCCTCTGGATCAGGGTCAAACTCAATAGTGGAATTCACAATTTGGTCAAGCAATCCTATAAACTTTAACCTAAGTAATTTGGTTGATAATCTTAGGATTAGTTGTTATTAGATTCGAGAGAGCTACTAGCATATTAGATGAATTTTCACGGTCCAATAGTAAATAAACAATTGCATAATAAAAGATCAACTAGTTTTTAAGGGGATTCGTAACCTAGACACTAATTCTCGATATCGATAGTTTTTTAATTGATTCTTTATTTATCTATTCAATATTACTACCTATTTTATTTTATTTGCTTAAATTTATTTTAATTAAAAATAAAACTAAATTCATAGAATAGATAATACGACAACGGTAACTAACTAGTATTCATTGTCTTCGTGGGATCGACCCGTATTTTCCAGTACTAGCTATAGCTATATCATGCACTTGAGGTTAATTTATAATTGACACACTTAGAACTAGTTACTCAAGTTGCTACTCTCTCCCACATCTGGCTAGCATCTCTTTCCGATTTCCTTTCTTCTCTATATTTGACTTCATCCATAAGTTGTTCCAACATTTCTCCTTTTAGGTTCCACCATCTAACTTTCGTACACCTCTACGAACTTCTCTTCTTTCTCTAAGCTTAATTCTAAGATCCATAACCAACAATGTATACTGAGTTCACAAACAAGTGTTAGGTATCACCTTACAATAATTACAACTAGGTCGATTGTTTCTTCTTACATGGAAATAGTCAATTTGACTCTTCATAGTTCTGTTCTTAAAAGTCACTAAGTGCTCCTTATTTTTCTTTTAAAAAGAATTAGCTACCTCCAACACAAATGCTATCACAAATTACAACAAAGCAATCCCAAAATTTTAAGCATTTTGAAAATGTTAATATTGAAATTGACTTCTTTAAAATGTTATAGTTTAACTTATATTATAACAAAAATGATAGGACTTAAAATGCTCTTTTGGCAAATAAAGAAACTTTATTGCTATAAAGAAAAATTAATGAGTAATGGAAAATGTATATAATATATAAGAATATTCAAATCAATATTGAACATGCTTGCATAAATTAAATCAAATGACTTGTTTTATAAATAAGATAAATATGAAATAATGATGCTACTAATAACAAAGAAAGATATATATTTTTTTAAAACAAGGATTGATATGTGGGATAAGGTTATTACTTGGACTTGATTTAGTATAAGGGGTTTAAGTGTTATAAAATTAAAGAATTTATATTATATTACACTTCTAACTGTTTGAGATAATTTAATTATATCAATATTATTATGATGCTAGAGTTGTCTAAATGGTTAAAATCTTATAAAATAATACATATGTATATATATTATTTGATGAATGTCAAAAACTAGTTGAGTATGTATATGATCTTTAATTGTTATGATTTGCATCATGTTTTAGGATTTAATTTGTTATTTATTTAGTGTTAAGTTGAGTGTTTAGTGTGTATTTAGGTTTTAATTGTATTAGTTTATATGTTTAAATGTTTTTATGGGTTAGTATGAGTCTTTGAACTTAAATGTTATGTTTTTAAGGTACCTTGATGTGCTTGTTAGTGTTTCAGGGTCAACAGCAAAGAAAGGAGAAGTTTTGGAGACTTTTGGACCGAAACCAAGGCCCACGATCGTGGCACAATAGGCCACGGTTATGACATAGAGATATGAGTCACCACGATCATGACAGAAAAGGGTAGACACTGGCCACAATCATGGTAGGCAGGGCCATGATCGTGGCCTTCGTCAGGTAGACACGAAAATGTCAAGTTTCGAGGAACTTTTCAGACCGTTTTGAACTCGAATGAACCTTAAGGCTTCAAAAGTATTTAAGGAACACAAAGAACAGAAAAGAGAGCTTTTGATCAGCCACCACAATGAAACCCTAAAAGAGAGAACTTTGAGAGATCAAGAAAGAGATAAAGGAAGAGAGAAAAGGAAGACGACTCAAACTCGATGTACTTCTCAGAATAAGAAGCTTTCTAAATCACGACCTCCTATCGTCCATTCAAGTTCTATTCCTATATATTTCAATTTTATTTAATTATAGAATTGGGATATACAGTTTGATGATAGAATTGAATTGTGATTAATGTTCTATACTCACCTTTGGAATATTATTTTTGATTTAATGAAATTTGATTATTTTATGTGTTTATTGAATTAATGGTGGTTTAATTCTGCACCTCATAACTCGATAATAAACTGAGAGGGTGAATCGAGAAAAAATGATTAAATTGGGCTAATGAGAGTAAGGTAATTTAATAGATTCAGAATTAAATCAAGTTGGTAAATCCTGTGTAAAGAGATCACATATAAGTTTCCAATTGTTTATTAGAGAACTTAAGAAATAATTAGGTTTTGGATTGGTTGTTAATTGAGAGATTACGACTACCTATAATTTGATTAGGGTTTATGCTTTATGGTTCAATTATAACCCTAGGATCATCTAGAACTGTTAATTCAATAAATTGTAATTGGTTAGGTTGGCATAAAAGATAGATAATTTTCCCTTTCTCTCTTTTGGTTAACTCACTAGGTTGAATTCTAGGGTGTGTTATCATTGTTCAACAAATCAATCAATTTCCATTAATTGTTATTCAGTTTTAAATTGAATTTGTTAATTGTTGCTCGTGATTGTTTTCGTTAAGTGTTAATTGACAATTATTGTTTATTATTTGATTTGGTTTGGTTGATTTATTTATTTAGTTCTTGTGTTTAATTTCATTATCTATTAAAGATCTGTTTAATACCTTCTGGCCTTAGATTCTACGATTAGATTAACCCTCCTCGTGAGATCGACACCTTAGGCACTAAGAGAATGAACCGTGCGCTTCCGGTATTATCGAGGCTAAAAATAGTAAAACTTATTATACATAAACTTGTGATCAAGTTTTTGACATCATTATCGGGGAGGTGATTAGTTTAGTTCTTTAGTCTAAAGCTTTTCCACTATCTTTTGTTTTTTAATTAACAAAATTAAGGCATAAAGTAGAGACTCATCTAGACTTTTTAGAGTAAGAATGAGACATCTAAAGAATTGAATGCTAAGAAGAGATAAAAGAACGATCATGGAGGATGTATATTATAGGGACCAAAGGACTCTTGCAGATTTCAATAAGCCCCAATTTTGTTGGGGAAATCATCATCTTTATATGAACTCGTACACTCCAGGGTGGCAGAAACACCCAAATTTCTATTGGTCCAACAATGTAAGGATTCACTTAGGACATCAAGACATATTAGGAATTCGGCAAGATGAGTCCAGTTTATGGGATTCTAAATTGGATAAAAACCCTAGATAAGCTGACAGACATGGAAGAGGGACAAAAGAGACTAGAAGAGCAAATTGAGCAAGTAACAGAAAATTATTCTACTTCTATTCACAATTTGGAGATTCAAGTAAAACAGCTTTCTCGTGAATTTTGTAAGGAAAGTGTGAAGAATCTTTGAGAAATATGAAATTACATTAACAAGAGCAATATGAGGCTATCACACTTAATAATAAGGAAGAGCTAAAAGAACCAGTGGAACATCAAGTTGAACCCCACCTTATTGAAGACCAAGAGATGAAGAAAGAGGATGAAAAAAAGAATGCCAACCCTCCCTTTTACTTACCAGTTCTTGATATACCATATTTGAACATCAAAAAATCTTGGGTAGATGTCCATGAAGAGAACCCTATCTTTCGGATTAACGATGACCAAGTGACATTCAATATCAATGGTGTATTTAAGAATTTAAAGGAGAGTAGCTCATTTAGGATAATTGATGTGTTTGAATCTTATGATGAACAAGAGGACGAAGAACAGACGACAGTAGACATCGAGTTTGAAGAAGCAATGAAAGTATCTGTTCATGAAGCGAAAGAACCAGAGGAGACGAAGGTGATTAAGGAACAAAGAGAGCAACTCACCTTCGTATAGGACAAACTGTTAGATTTAATGGAAGATTCAGGGAGATTTGTTATTCCCTATTTTGTTGACAGTTCACTTGAACGAAGGACATTATTGAGCCCAATTGGTCTTCAAAATGTTATCAACATTATCCGTTTGATCATCTTGCAATTTATAGCTTACTTACAAGCTACAAAACTGATATTGAACAAAAAGGGTGGAAGCAAGCCACTCATAATTGATCCTGAGTGAGTTTCCAAAGAAAGAGAGTCGAGCTACTGACTCTAAAAGAAGCACTGCATGGGAGGCAACCCATGGAAAATTATTACCTTTGATTTATTTTTGTTAGAGCAATTGAAACTCCGTAGTTAGGATTATTTTTTGTTTTTGAATAAAATCAAGATGGAGTAGGATTTCGGAATAAAGTGGATGATTTATCAAGCAAGAAAAAAAGAGGTAAAGGGGCCACAAAAGAATTAAAGAGTGAATTTGAAAAGATTGTGAAAAGAACAAAAGAAGGAAAATAAAGAAGTGGTGGGAAACTACAGGCCACGATCGTGGCCTGCTAGGTAGAATAAGGGGAGCAAGCATTTTTTAAAAGAATTTTTACCATTTTACCCTCTTAACCACTTATATGTTCAATTCTAATTTTACTTTTACTTTTACATTCATTTTCATTTTCAATTTATCTCTCTAGACTTCAAGCCTACAAACGCTCTCACATCCCCCTAAAAATTTTCAACTTTGAAATTTCTTCCAAATTCTACTCAATTCCCAAAAATTATACCGCGCATTAAGCAATCATCCCAATGGGAGCAAGCAGGACAAAATCAAGTTGCGGGATGTGGGAGAAGAAACTGAGCAACAGACTTTGGCTTACCCTTCCTAATCTACACAGAGGAGGAAGGTACTCGTTTCCGATCTCTAAATGCTAGACAAATTATAGTTACAAAATACTTTGATTTTGAAACACTCGATAGGCTATAGTTGTGCGAGAGAGTAGAAAATTTAGCTAAAAGAATCTAGTGGGCTCAATTTATACGGTTCCAATTTCCTGTCTATCAGGAGCTCACGTTGGAATTTTTCACTTAACTGACTTATGACCCTAGGAACCCCAAGAAATTGTGGTTTAGGTTGAGAGGAAGAACTTATCAATTGAATGTAGAAATCATATGCGATATGTGTGGATTCCCCGAATCCTCCATCATCGATCAGCATGATGATTTTCATCCCTCTCAATATTAGAATGAACTCACTATAATAGAGCAATTTCATGTCAAGAATGCTCATAATAATATAATAAGGTCCCACGAGCATTTGTTGTTGCACAAATTCATGTGTCAGCTAGTTTTTTACAAAACAGAAATCAACAAGTGGTCCACAAAGTAACATTTTATGTTGTAGTGCATGGACCACAACATCCCAGTATGCACATTCACACATGTGTTAAGTGTTATTGTTCCGACTCCGTGCAAGAGGAGCAACAATTTAGGAATGGGGTACATAGTGCCTGCCATTACTGAATATTATAGCGTGGACTGGAGTGGATTAATTGTTCACCTCCTTGATTTCCTAAACCATCACCATTTATGGCGGGCTGAAATCCTTAAGTTGTAATTGGTTAGGTTGGCATTAAAGATAGATAATTTTCCCTTTCTCTCTTTCGATTAACTCACTAGGATGAATTCTAGGGTGTGTTATCATTGTTCAACAAATCAATCAATTTCCATTAATTGTTATTCAGTTTTAAATTGAATTTGTTAATCGTTGTTCGTGATTGTTTTCGTTAAGTGTTAGTTGACAATTATTGTTTGTTATTTGATTTGGTTTGGTTGATTTATTTCGTTCTCGTGTTTAATTTCATTGTTTGTTAAAGATCTGTTTAATACCTTCTAACCTTAGATTCTAGGATTAGATTAACCCTCATTGTGGGATTAACACCTTAGGTACTACATGAATGACCCATGCGCTTGTGGTATTATTGAGGTTAAAAATAGCAAGGTTTTAAAAATTAGACCCGGTCTGGTCCGAAAACATTTGAACTGGACAGTGGTCTGGTTCGGTTTCACTTGATAACCTCTATATATAAAAACTGACCAGTTTATTAATGAACCGACTGGTTTTTTGTCAAACCAGTCTAATCGATGTCATTGTACAGAACTATAGATCTGCTCAATTTTAGCCTTCGTCCTTAAAAACTCCGGATCTTTCGTTAGAGAAGACTATGCAATCTGGGTTTCGATTTTGAGTTAAACAAACTAAGAGAGAAAGATAAAAATGCAAGGTTTGAGTACAGTAGTTGCCGCCATTAAAGCTTCTCTTACTTGTCTTCTGAAGTCAATGAGGGAGAAAGATTTAGAAGGTGCACAAAGGCTAAATCAAAGGTAAGATCTATCTTCTTCCCTTGTTGTTTCAGTTTAATTTTAACACCCTCTCCTTAGATCTGCTTTACTTTTTTTCCAAGGATCTTGAATTTCTCAAGAGCTAACTGCTTTAGTATATTCATGCTCTTTCTTAGCTTCCCTAGTTGTTTGGAATCAAACAACATCTAGTTGGAAGTTTCTATATTGATGAGTGATTTTTTATAAAAATAGATGGGATCTGTAGAATTTATGGTTATGTACAGCTGATTCTGATACAGCTGATTCTGCTCTAGTATATACATGTCTTCCATACTCATCGAGCTTTTGTTGTTAACACCAAAAAACTTCAAAAAAGTTATTACTGTTTACTTTCTAAATCTGAAGAAAAACAAAGAAAATAGTTTATAGTAAAGCTTTAAGGTTTGACTTAAACCTATTTGAGTTATACAGTTCCATTATTTCAAAAGAAAAGCTAAAATGAACTAAGCAACTAACCATATACAAGAAAAGGACGTTTGATAACTTCATAGGTTTGAAACGTGTTGAGTTTCCTTTCAATACAAATTCTTAAATCTTAATAGGATTTATGTGATTGCAGCCATCATGGGTTACTGATGAAGAATTTGGCATGGGATATCTTGAAATAAAGCCTCTATCAGCACCGTCAAAGTCTATATGTGGTAACTTGTTAATTCAAAATAATTATACTCCAAATGTTTTGCAAGGTGACTCTGCTAAAGGTAGAGTTTCTGTCACTCTAACCCATCCAGTAGAATATGGGAATTCAGCTAGAGGATATATATCCAAAGCAAAATTTTCAGATTTTAAGCTAAAGAAAATAGAAAATGTCGCCTATGAAAAAAATGATCAGTTTAATAACATATGGGTTATTGTTGGAGTAAATGTGTATACTGATTTTCAGTTTATATAGGTATCAAGTTTTTCAAGAGATTGATGCTACAATTGATCACTTTCCAATGTGTTATGATTGATTCACAAATGAGAGCACACTACAATCATATTGTATATACCCCAAAGGAAGAAAATACTTGGATCATTTTGCTGTAGATTCTGTATCAGACTTTCAAGGCCTTATCAGTGAATAATCATGATGTTTTTGTTGTCCAAGAATAAATTCTTTTGATCTGCTTT
>JAOQMS010036427.1:0-14454 GCA_027563885.1 Erythroxylum longipes | reverse complement strand
TGCATTATAATGTATTCTATGTTATGCATTAAAAGATGTATGACATTTTGATATGATTGAATTGTGAGTATGATCATATTATGCCTTGGATTTGTATCATGGCATTTTGATTTAAAGGGAAAGAAGAAAAACTTGAGAATATGAATTGTGATTGAGCGAATTGAGCGTGAAAATTGATTGTGTTTGGGCGAGAGCGGAACCGTTTCGTAGTTATGTGCACGTTGGCATAAGCCTTCTCCTGGCTGCCCGCTTGTGGCACACGAGATCTGAAAAGTGGACTCATTTTATTCACGGAGTAAACTTCGGTTTCTCTGTTTTGTTCCATGGAACCCTCAAGCCATTTGTTTGCGCATTTACATTTTGATGTGTTATGGTAAAATTGAGTATTATGCTTTGATGTTAAATTATATCCAATATGTCATATGCATTGATGTATTGAATTATGAAATGTGAATGGGAATTGTAAGTGCCGAATTGTCATTTTTAGATTAAGATAAGAAGTGTGTACCTATATGAATGTTTATATATATGTTTGATTGTGTGGCTCGTTGCCAATGGATATAAATATATTAGCCACTGAGCTGTGTAGCTCAGCCCATAATTTTCCCTCCTTAGGTGCAGATCGAGAAGATCATTGATTATTGCAAGGCATTTGGACAAATTCCAAGATAGTTAGATTATATATTAAGTTAGTGATTATTTTTTAATAGCTTTATAGGCATATCAAACATGAGCATCTTTTGTATTTTGTATTAAGTTGATGTGTATGTTGATATGTAACTAAATCTCGATTAAACATTTACTTTGTTTAGAAATGGGAATGAGAATTTGAGGATCTGCTGTTGTGTATGATGATGTTATTTTAAAGTACTTAGTAGTTGAATAGATATGAAGGGGTTCGGCATTTTGCAAGCTTTCATAGGTGCAGAAATTGTCTTTCGAATCCAAAGGAAAAACTATAATGATTGAGGTAGAATTAGCCTTAGTTGTCTTCATGAAAGTTACGGTCCTTAGAAAGGGAAAGACGTAGGAATGTGAAAATGTATTATCTGTAAAGACGAATCATCTGTGATGATGTCATGTCGTCTGTGAGGATGCATCGTCTGTAAAGATGCATCTTCTGTAAAAATGTATCGTCAATAAAGACGAATCGTCTGTGATGATGTCACTTCGTCTGTGATGACGTCATAAGGTCTTAAGCGTTGCATCGTCTTAAGTTGACTTTAATTTGTTTTAAGTTGACTCAGGTTTCGTTTGCCCTCTTCGCTTCGTCTACTTTTTGACAAACTTCGTCTACTTTTGCTTCGTCTACTTTTTGACGAACTTCATCTACTTTTTGCTTCGTCTACCTTTTGGCGAACCTCGTCTACTGTTTGCTTTGTCTACTTTCTGACGAACTTCGTCTACTTTTTGACGAACTTCGTCTACTTTTTGACAAACTTCATCTACTTTTTGCTTCGTCTACTTTCTGATGAACTTCGTCTACTTTCTAACGAACTTCGTTTACGTTTTGCTTCGTCTACTTTCTGACGAGCTTCGTCTACTTTGTGCTTCGTTTGTTCCTTGCTTCGTCTACCTTTGTGCTTCGTCTGTCTTTTGTTTCGCCCGCTTATGCTGGGCTTCGTTTTGTCTGCAAACAGTTGGGCTCCAGAAACGGGGTTCAACACTAAATCATAAACCCTAATCAGATTATGGAAGACGCAATTTCTCAATTCACAACCTATCCAAAACCTTAATTAGTTTTGGAGTTCTCTAATAAACTATCGAAAACCTATGCAAGATCTCTTTTCGTACAATTTCTCGATTTGATTCAATTCTTGTTCTATTAAATCACCTAACTCTTATTAGTACAATTTAATCGTTTTTCATTCGATTTACTCTTTCAGTTTATTACTGAACTATGCAATTGCATAATCAAGCCACAACAAAACCAATAAACACATAAACAATTAGATTTCATTAATTCAAGAATAAAACTCCGAAGGTGAGTTTAAAACATTCTCAACATTTTAGATCCTACCATCAACTGTTTATTCCAATTCCATACAATAATAAAAATGAAATTAAACAGGAAACACAATATGAACGGATGATAGGAGGTAGCGACGTTGGAAAACTCCTGATCTGGGAAGTATGTCGAGTCAACTTCTCCTCCTCTTCTCTTTTCCTTCTTCTCTTCCTCTATCTCCTCTTTACAGTTTTTCAAGGTGGTTGATGTAAAAGCTTTTTCTGCCTCTTTTTCTTATTCTTTAAATATCCTTTGTGTTATAAGCAGCCCTAGAGTTTTTGAGGTCCAAAAGGTCCAAAAAATCCCTCGAAACTTGACTTTTTTAGTGTTGGCACGTCTACCCAACGTAGACCACGATAGGGGGCCACATCTAAGCCTTCTGTCACGATCGTGGCATGCAGGCCACAATCGTGGGCCATTCCTTGCGCTTTTGTCACGATCGTGGCATGCTTCTGGCACTTCTAGCACGATCATGGTAACCCTAGGGAGAAATCTTCGCGAGATAGAAGAAGAGAAGAAGAAACTGACTTGACGTACTTCCTGGATCAAGAATTTTCCCAACGTCACTGCCTCGACTTACTTCCTAGGTCAAGGTGTTTCCCGATGTCGCAGCATCCTATCCTCTATTTAGATTGTATTTCCTATTATTTCCTATTTATTATTGTATAAAATTGGATTGAACAGTTGATGATAGGATCTAGAATGTTGAGGATGTTCTAAACTCACCTTTGGAATTTTATTCTTGAATTAATGAAATTTGATTGTTTATGTGTTAATTGGATTGGTTGTGATTTAATTCTGTGATTGCATAATTCGATAATAAACTGAGAGGTTGAATCGAATGAAAAATGATTAAATTGAGCTAATGTGAGTTAGGTGATTTAATAAAAATTAGAATTAAATCAAATTGGTAAATTGTGCGAAAAGAGATCTTGTATAGGTTTCTGATAGTTTATTAGAGAACTTTAGAACTAATTAAGGTTTTGGATAAGTTATGAATTGAGAAATTGCATCTTCTATACTCTGATTAGGGTTTACAATTTAGGGTTATTGGTTATAACTCGAGAGAGACTAATCAACCCTAGGATAGTCTAGAACCAACAATCTGATAATTCATAATCAGCTAGGTTAGCATTAAGGATAGGTAAAATTCCTTTTCTCTCAATTGGTAATTTCTTTCGATTGATTCTTAAGTGTGTTGAAATTGCTTAATAATTAGTATATTCGTATTTGATTCTTAATTTGATTGATTGAATTAAATTATCGTTTTTAGTTTTGTTACATTTTGGATTTCTATTTTTGTTTATAGCCTTAGATTTTAGGATTAGATTGATTTCCTCATCGTGGGATCAACACCTTTGGTACTACGCTAACGAACTGTGTGCTTGCAGATTATCAAGGGTTAATTTTAAAACTTACACACCCCTTTTCGTAATGCAACTGACATATCCAAGTAACTTGCTATAGTTTCTTTAGGAGCTGGTTCCTGGTCCAATGATTTGCTTTATTGAGGAGGTTTAGTCCCTCAAGAATACACCAAGATTGGCTAGTCGGGAACTAGTTCTCCCACTGAATCGGACTGGACAATTTTGCGTTCAATGGTGGATGTTTATGAGTTTTGTGGGAAGATCTGGACAAAATTTTGTGAGTAAGGGAGTGATATGCTTGGGTCCCAATAAGTCTCTTATGGAATGTCTCCCTCTCAAGAGAGGTATTGGAGAAGAACGATTGACTTTTAAAAAAGGTGACATCATATGAAACAAAGATTTTGTTCATAAAAGGTGAGAAACATTTATAACCATTTTAAGTGGGAGAGCACCCAATAAACACACACTTAATAGCTCGTGGGTCAAGTTTGCTTTTATTGGGTTGATTATTGTTTACAAAAATAATACACCCAAAGAGTTTAGAAGGAAGAGAATTAAGAATCTTTATGTGAGGAAATTGATTTAGAAGAACACTTAAAGGGGTTTAGAATTGAAGAGTTTTAGAAGGGAGACAATTTATCAAGTATGATGCAGTTACAATAGCTTCTCCCTAATAGGAATTTATAAAAAAATTGGTAAACATCATAGATCGGGCTACTTTTATTCAATTCAATCAATCAAATTAAATTAAGAATCAACCTAAGGAAATTACCAATTGAGAGAAAAGGAATTTCACATATCTTTAATGTTAACTTAACTGATTATGAATTACTAGATTGTTGGTTCTAAAAGATCTTAGGGTTGATTCCTCTCTCTCCAGTTATAAACATTAACCCTAATCAGATTATGGAGGTCACAATCTCTCAATTTACAACATATCCAAAACCTTAATTAGTTCTGAAGTTAACTAATAACCATTACCAGTTTGATTTAATTGTAATTTCTATTAAATCATATAACTCTAGTTAGCCCAATTTAATCATTTTTTATTCAATTCACCCTCTCAATTTATTATCGAATTATGCAATAGCAGAATTAAAATGCAACAACTCCAATAAACATATAAACAATTAGATTTCATTAATTCAAGAGTAAAATTCTGAAGGTGAGTTTAGAACATCATCAACATTCTAGATCCTATCATCAACTATTTATTCCAATTACAAACAATAATAAAAATGAAATTAAAGAGGAAATACAATCTGAACGGATGATGGGAGTTAGCGAAGTCGGGAAACTCCTGATATAGAAAGTACGTCGAGTCAGCTTCTTCTCTTCTTCTCTCTTCCTTCTTCTCTTCCACTATCTCTCAATGATTTCTCTCTAGTGTTTCTCAAGGTGTCTGATGCCAAATTTATAAGCCTCAAAGGGGGTACTAGCCTAATCGTAAGTCTTCTAAGGCTCAGAGAAAAGAATAAAAATAAATAAAAACTCCACAAGTGAACACAGAAAGTAAATACAAGAAATTGATTCAAGAATTGTAAAGCGAATTTTTTTTTAAAAAAAAAACTGAGCAGTCACACAGGTCTCAATGGAAATCTATCAAGAGAGTTAATCAAGTTATAAGAAAGGGCATTTTACCTATCATTAATACTAATATATCTATTTATGTGTTTAAGGGGTGTCAGTTCTAGATGGTCGTAGGATTGATTATTCTCTCTTTAGTTATAACCATTAAACCCTAAATTGTAAATCCTAATCAAATTATGGAACTTGCAATCTCTAAATTCACAAATTACCAACAATTCTAATTAGTTCTAAATCTCTCTAATAAACAATCAGGTCTCACACGAGATCTCTCTCCATGAAATTACCGACTAGATTGATTAAGAGGTCATTTAGATAGCCTAACTCTCATTAATTTGATCCAATCATTTTTATTCGGCTCACCCTCTCAGTTTTTTACCGAAACATGCAATTACATTAATCAATCACAACACCCAAACCAATAAACACAAAAATAAGTAAATCAACATTAACTCAAAGTAAAATCCCGAAGGAGAGTTCAGAACATTATCAACAACCCAAAATCCATTTCTATACAATCCATCTCAACTTTATACATTTAAATGAAAAGGGAAATGAATAGAAGATGGAATTTAGGTTGGACAAATCGGGAAGAGAGCGATGTTAGGATACCACCTAATTCAGGGAGCAACGGAGTCAGGATCTACTTCTTCTTCCTCTTTTTCTTCTTCTCTCCCTCTTTTCTTTTTCTCTCTCTTTAGGGTCCAAGAGTGGCTAAATGTAAAGCTTTTTTCTGGCTCTTTTTCTTGTTCTTTAAATATCCTTTATGTTCTGAGCAGCCCTAGGATTTTTTCGGGGTCCTAAAGGTTCAAAAAATCCCTCAAAACTTTACGTTTTTGAGTGTCTAAACGTTTGCCCGATGCAGGCCATGATCATGGGCCACATCCGAGCCTTTTGTCATTTCTTGTGCTTCTGTCACAATCGTGGCATGCAGGCCATGATCGTGGACTAACTCTAGAACTTCTGTCATGATCATGGTCTGTTGTGTCACGATCGTGGGCCATTTTTTTAACCTGAGTGTCTCCGAAACTTCTCCGTTCTTCGATGGTAACCTTGAAATACTAGCAAACACATCAAGGTACCTTAAAAATACAATATTTAAGCTCAAAGACTTGTACTAACCCATAAAACACTTAAAACACAAATAATTAACAAACTAACACAATTCTAACCTAAACACATACTAAATGATTGAATTAATAGCTAAACATATATCAAACTAAGCCTTAAAATATGGTGTAATTCACACTTATCAACATCCCAATACTTAAACTTTTGCTTATCCTCAAGCAAACAAAACACCAAACACAAAAAATCACACAGAACACAATGCAATAATGAGACAATGACTTTAACTTCATGAAATAAATTTAACTTTAAACTCAATCATTCATGTTATTCCAAATCATTAACATGCAAAATCCGCATCTAGGAGCTTGGACTAAACATACATATTAATCAAAACCCAAATGTCAAGTTATTCACCCTTTTCAATTGTACACACATATTAATAATTCTTTGGTCTTTCAAGCTCTGTAACTACTCCTAAATACGTTTTCATGAAAAGTCAAGTTATTTACAAGTTTTGTAGGTTTTATTGGAAAACATTTTTATTTTTTATTTAATTTTTGTGGACATGGACCTAGTCTTTTACTTGGAGGCAAACATTGGTGATGAATGTCGATCTGATTACTTGACTAAGTCATGTTTTTATTAAGCTGCTTGGTTGGAACGTCATTATAGCCTTCTGATGTAGAGGCACACATTTGTGATACGTGTCGATCTGGTTACTCGGCTACATCATGTTCTCAACTGGCTACTAGCTCTATTTATAACCCAAGGCCAGTGGAATAGTTATTTATTTAAAATTAACAAACACACTTTTTTATGCCTACCTTGTTACTTTAGTTACTTGTTTTCATGAAAAATACTAACAAAGCTACTTTGGTCGAAAGACCTAAAATTATAAATGAATGTGACAATTTAGAGGGTGACAAATTGACACTAAATCCTAATTAACTTGCAAATTTGGCCAAAGAACGCAATTCACTAATTTTGTGAGCTAATTTCTCTTCACAACCTAATATACTATGTTCAAAATTAAGTCAATTTCAATTCATCTAAGACATTGACACATTCACACAATTAATAATATGCAACCTAACAAATTATCATATAATATACAAAATTCACACTCAAAACAAAACACAGAACCCTCCCCATACTTGAACAACATATTTTCCTCAATGTGAGTAGGCAAACAAAAACGTATGACAAAAAGAAACATAAATTAAAGTAAAACAAAAATAAAATAAAGACTAAATTTAAAAGAAAAAGGTTAGAAACAAAGCCTCACGATGATGGAGGCGGGGATAGTGTCAGAGGTGGTAATTGGATGCCTTGAGCCTCGAAGTATCAATGAATGTGACGTATATCCTAACTTTGACGTCGTTGTGCTCAGGCCATCTCCTTCATCCTTCTAGAGTTCTCCACAAGTGTATCTGTAATTACCTTGGTGTTCGCAGAGATTGTATCGAGCACTTTCTTCCAGCCCAGTTCATTTGTGCCTTTTTCCTCTTTGGACTCCTCACTAGTTGAGTCCTCTTCTACCTACTAAGGTGACGTTGTGCTAGAACTTGCCTGACTAGCCCTAATCTTCACATGAGTCTTTTGGCTGATGTCTCGAAGTTCTATGTTATAGGACTTAAGGATTTCAACACGCCACAAATGATGGTGATTTAGAAAATCTGGGATGAGGACGATTAAACCACTATAGTCCACACCGTAATACTCATTAATGGAGGAAACTAAGCACGTCAGACCTAAATTATTGCTCCTCTTACGTAGAGTTGCAACAATAGTGTTCAACACATATGTGGAGGTGCGCATTGGGATGTTGTGATCCATGCACCACAAAAAGAAAAGTTCCTTTGTTAAGCACTTGTTAGTTTCTTGTTTGTCAAAACCCTTTTGACACATGAATTTATGCAATAACAAGTGCTCATGGGTTTATATGATGTTATTGTGGGCATTTTTAGTGTTAAATTGCTCTAACCCAGTGAACTCATTCCAATATTGAGAAGCATGAAAATCATCGTACTGATCGATAATGGAAGACTCAAGGAACTCACAAATATTGCATATGGTTTCAATGTTCAGCTCATAATTTCATCCCCGCAACCTAAATCACATTTCTTTAGGGTTATTCGGTTCGTAATAAAGGG
Source organism: Erythroxylum longipes (assembly GCA_027563885.1). Taxonomy (NCBI): domain Eukaryota; kingdom Viridiplantae; phylum Streptophyta; class Magnoliopsida; order Malpighiales; family Erythroxylaceae; genus Erythroxylum; species Erythroxylum longipes. Next base: position 6,268 of record JAOQMS010036427.1, on the reverse strand, counting down.
AAGTGAAGAATTCAAGAGTGAGCTTCTGGTAGGCAGGATATTGGAAGTGTATGAACTTCGCCCACTGAATTCTTTCTGCTAGGTTATCCACCCTATCTTACAGTTCTAGTCAATCAAGCGTATCAAAATCAAAATATTTCGTGACTAATATTTGTTTAATATTAAGGGATTGGAAACGAATACCTTCCTCTTCTATATAGACTATGAAGGGTGCTCCTAAATTCACCGCCTTGTTCCTTTGCCCTCATCCTCGAGATTTGATTTTGTCCCAATGATTGATCTCACTTTGCTAATAGCTTAATGCATGACATACTAGCTTGTAAGTAGTTGAAATTTGGAATAAAGTGGAAGTTTGGAATTTGGTTAAAGAGAAGTGAGAGCGTATGGAGGTTCTAACTTAGATAGATAAAGTAAAAATGAAAGTAAGTGAAAAAAATGAAGTAAGAAATGAATATGTATAGATGACTGAAGGGTAAAATGGTAAAAAATTAAAATAAAATTTGCACGTACAGTTTTACCCTACCGTAGACCATAATCGTGGCCTGCAATATTTTCACCAATTTCTGATTTTTTTCTTCGTTTATCCTTCTACACTTTCTTGAGATCACTTCCTAACTCTTTATAGCTCTTTCACCTCTCTTTTGCTCACTTTCTTGATCATCTAACTTATGTCAAAGTCCTATGCCTTCCCGACCTTATTTGGAAACAAAATAAGCTAACTACAGAATTCAAACTATCTAAACGTCAAAGAAGATAACATGAAATTAACAATCTATAGGTTGACTCTCATACAACGCTTCTTTTAATGTCGGTAGCTAGATGCTCTATCCTTAGAAACTCAGCCGAGATCAATTATGAGTGGCTTGCTTCTACCTTTTTTGTTCAACATCAGTTTTGTAGCCTGTAAGTAAGCTACAAATTGCAAAATAATTAAAAGGACAATATTAATAACATTATGAAAACCAATTAAGTTCAGTAATGTCCTTTTTCTAGCGAACTGTTAAAAACATAGGGAATAACAAAACCCCCAGAATCTTACATAGAATCCAGTAGTTTGCTTGGTGCGAGTGTGAGTTGTTCTTTTCTTGGTTCTTCCTCATTCGTCCTCATTTCCTCTTCTTCTTTAGTTTCTTGAATAGAGACTTCTACAACTTCTTCAAACTTGATGTTCATTGTCAACTATTCTTTGTCCTCTCATTCTTTAAAAGATTCAAACACATCATTTTTTTAATGCATCGCCCTCCTCTGAATTCTTTAATACATCATTCATGTTGAATGTCACTTGGTCATCATTGATCCAGATGATGAGGTTCTCTTCATGGACACCTATTCAAGTTTTTTCGATGTTCAATCATGGTATACCAAGATCTAAGGAATAATAGAGAGAGTTGTCATTTTTTTTTCATCCTCTTTCCTCGTCTTGGTCTTCTACAATATAAGGTTTAGCATGGTCTTCCATTAGTTCTTCTTGTTCTTCCCCATTTTTAAGTGTGATAGCCTCATATTGCTCTCGTTGATATAATTCCATATTGCTCAGAGAGTCTTCCACACTTCTCTTACAAAATTCACGAGAAAACTATCTTACTTGAATCTTCAGGTTGTGAACAGAAGTGACATGATTTTCCATTTCTTGATCAAATTGCTCTTCTAGTCTCTTCTGATTCTCTTCCGTGTCGGTTAGCTTATCCATGATTTTTTCCAATTTGGAATCTCATAAATTGGACTCACCTTGCTGAAATTCAAATAGGTGTTGATTTCCCATATGAGTACTTGCATTATTGGACCAATAGAAATATAGGTGGTTCTGCCATCCCGAAGTGTACAGGTTCATATAAGGATGATGATTTCTCCACCTAAATTAGGACTTATTGAAATCTACAAGAGTCCTTTGCTCTCTATAATATACATCCTCCATTATCGTTCTTTTTATCTCTTCTTAGCATTCAACTATTGAGATTCCCCATTGTTGTTCAGTGATATCTACGTTGATGTGTTGTCTACTTTATGATAAGTTTTTTTATTTTATTAAAAAAGATGAAAAAGCCTTAAAATAAAGAACTAAATTAATCGCCTCCTCAACAATGTGCCAGAACCTTGATCATATCGTTCGAGTTTTAAAATTTATAAACTCTCAAATATCGTAAGCGCACGGGTCGTGATTGTAGTATAAGAGGTGTCAATCCCATGAGGAGGGTACTAGCCTAATCCTAAGTCGTCTAAGGCTCAGAGAAAAGAATAAAAAGAAATAAAAACTACACAAGTGAATGCAAAAGTAAATCCGAGAAATTGATTCAAGAATTGTAAATTGAAAATTTCAACAAACAAAATTAAGCTGAGCAGTCATACAGGTCACAATGGAAATCCATCAAGAGAGTTAATCCAGTTATGAAAGAGGAGATTTTACCTATCATTAATGTTAATCTAGCTATTTATGTGTTTACGAGGTGTCAGTTTTAGACAGTCGTAGGGTTGATTATTCTCTCTTTAGTTATAACCATTAAACCCTAAATTGTAAATCCTAATCGAATTATGGAACTTGCAATCTCTCAATTTACAAATTACCCACAATTCTAATTAGTTTTAAAGCTCTCTAATAAACAATCAGGTCTAGCATGAGATCTTTCTCTATGAAATTACCGTCTAGATTGATTAAGTGGTCAATTAGATCGCCTAACTCTTATTAATCCGATCTAATTATTTTCACCCAGCTCACCCTCTCGGTTTGTTACAAAACATGCAATTACATTAATCAATCGCAACACCCAAACCAATAAACACAAAAATAACTAAATCAACATTAACTCAAAGTAAAATCCCGAAGGAGAGTTCAGAATATTATCAACAACCCGAAATCCATTTCCATACAATCCATCTCAACTTTATACATTTAAATGAAAAAGGAAATAAAGAGAAGATGGAACTTAGGTTGGAAAAATTAAGAAGACAACGATGTCAGGATAACACTTAATTCGGGGAGCAGCGGTGTTTGGATCCACTTCTTCCTCCTTCTTCCTCTTTTTCTTTCCCTCTCTTCTTTTTCTCTCTCTTTAGGGTTTCCAAGAGTGGCTGAATGTAAAGATCTTTTCTGCCTCTTTTTCTTATTCTTTAACTATCCTTTGTGTTCTGAGCAGCCCTAGGTTTTTTTACGTTCTGAAAAGTTCGAAAAATCCCTCAAAACTTGATGTTTTTTAGTGTCGGTGCATCTGCCGAATACAGGCCACGACCGTGGATTCGAGCCTTCTGTCATGATCATGGCATGCAAGCCACGATCGTGGGTCGTTCCTTGCGCTTCTGTCACGATCATGGCATTGGTGCTTCTGTCACAACCTTGGTCTATTGTGTCACAATCGTGGAGCGTTGTTTCAACCCGAATGTCTTCAAACCTTCTTCGTTCTTCAATGTTAACCCTGAAACACTAACAAATACATCAAGGTACCTCAAAAACATAATATTTAAGCTTAAAGATTTGTATTAACCCATAAAACACAAATAATTAACAAGCTAACACAATTATAACCTAAACATATGCCAAATGATTGAATTAATAGCTAAATACATATCAAACTAAGTCCTAAAACACATTGCAATTTACACTTATCAATATTATTAGCTTAGTACCTAAGATGTCGATTCCACAAGGAGGGATAATCTAACCCTAAAATCTAAGGCCAGAAACAAATACAAAAATTCAAATTGTACGAAACTAAAAATGAGAAATTTCAATCAAATTAAATTAAGAATCAATCACGGAAATACTAATTACTAAGCAATTGCAACACACCCAAAAATCAACCTAAGGAAATTACCAATTGAGAGAGGGATTTTTTAGCTATCCTTAATGCTAACCTAACTGATTATGAATTATTGGATTGTTGGTTCTGGACGATCCTAAGGTTGATTACTTTCTCTCGAGTAATAACCATTAACCTTAAATCATAAACTCTAATCAAATCGTAATCTCTTAATTTATAACCTATTCAAAGCCCTAATTAGTTCTGAAGTTATCTAATAAACTCTCAGAAACCTATGCAAGATCTCCCTTCGCACAATTTGTCGATTTGATTTAATTGTAATTTCTATTAAATCATCTAACTTTTATTAGCCCAATTTAATCGTTTTTCATTCGATTAACTCTCTCAGTTTATTATCGAATTATGCAATCGCAGAATTAAATCACAACAAATCCAATAAACACATAAACAATCAAATTTCATTAATTCAAGAATAAAACTCCAAAGGTGAGTTTAAAACATCATCAGTATTCTAGATCCTATCAACTATTTATTCCAATTCCATACAATGATAAAACTAAAATTAAATAGGAAATACAATCTGAACGAATGATGGGAGACAGCGAGGTTGGGAAACTCTTGATCTGGGAAGTACGTCAAATACTTCGAGTCAACTTCTTCTTCTCTTCTCTCTTCCTTCTTCTCTTCCTCTATCTCTCGATGATTTCTCTCTAGGGTTTCTCAAGGTGGTTGATGCAAAATTGATGTGTTCAAAAACTTGATCGGGACAGAAGCACCAGAGTTAGCCCATGACCGTGGCCTGCATATCACAATCGTGAAGGAAGTGTAAGGAACGACCCACGATCGTGGCCTGCATACCACGATCATAACAGAAGGCTCAGATGTGGCCCATAATCGTGGCCTGCATCGGGCAAACGTGCAGATATTCAAAAACGTCAAGTTTTGAGAGATTTTTTGGACCTTTCGAATCTCAAAAAAATCCTAGGGTTGCTCAAAACACAGCGGCTATTTAAAGAACAAGAAAAAGAGGCAAAAAAAGCTTTTGCATCAGCCACCTTAAGAAACCTTAGAGAGAAATCATTGAGAGATAGAGGAAGAGAAGAAGGAAGAGAGAAGAGGAGAAGAAGCTAACTCGAAGTACTCGACGTACTTCCTGGATCAGTAGTTTCTCAATATCGCTGCATCCCATCATCCGTTCAGATTGTATTTCCTATTTAATTTCAGTTTTATTATTGTACAGAATTGGAATAAATAGTTAATGATAGGATCTAAAATGTTGATGATGTTATAAATTCACATTTGAAATTTTACTCTTGAATTAATGAAATCTGATTGTTTATGTGTTTATTGAATTTGTTGTGATTTAATTCTGTGATTACATAATTCGATAATAAAATGAGAGGGTGAATCGAATAAAAAACAATTAAATTGGGCTAATGGGAGTTAGGTGACTTAATAGAAATTAGAATTAAATCAAATCAGTAAATTGTGCGAAGAGAAATCTGGCATAAGTTTCTGGTTGTTTATTAGAGAATTTCAGAACTAATTAAGGTTTTGGATAGGTTGTAAATTGAGAGATTACGACCTTCATAATTTGATTAGAGTTTATGATTTAGGGTTAACAATTATAACGAGAGAGAAAGTAATCAACCCTAGGATCATCTAGAACCAACAATTCAATAATTCATAATTAGCTAGGTTAACATTAAGGATAGCTAAAATTTTCCTTTCTCTTAATTGGTCATTTCCTTAGGTTAATTCTTGGGTGTGTTTCAATTGCCTAATAATTAGTATTTTCGTGATTGATTCTTAATTTATTTTGATTGATTGAATTGAATTATCATTTTAGTTAGTTGTATCTTAATTTATTTTGTATTTGTTTCTGGCCTTAGATTTTAGGATTAGATTATTCTTCTTTGTGGGATCGACACTTTAGGTACTACGCTAACAAATTGTGCCCTTGCAGATTATCGAGGGTTATTAATTAAAACTTACACACAACGAAAACTTGATCAAATTTTTGTTGTCCAGATCTCCCCACAAAACTCGCAAACACCCACCATTGAACCCAAAACCGTCCGGTCCGATTTAGTGGGACAACTAGTTCCTGACCAGCCAATCACGGTGTATTCTCGAAGGCCTAAAGCTCCTCAACAAGGCCAATCATTGGACCAAGAACCGGCTCCTAAAGAAATTGTAGTAAGTGACTTGGATATGCCAGTTGCATTACGAAAGGGAGTAAGATCATGTACCAAATATCCTATTTCAAATTATTTGACTTACTCAAAGTTGTCTTCAAAGTTTAAGCTTTCACTACTGTAAGACCCCACTCCCGCAAGACCCGAACCCGACATCGATGGTGATATCCGAGTTCGTGCCCATGTTATAGCACTCGATCATTCAAATTGCAGTACAATTTTTTTTTAACGACAACATAAGGTGTGAAAATTGATAACCAAATTAGCCCATTTTATTTTATAACCATTTTCAACAAAACAATGTAATCAATAGAATTT
>JAOQMS010036406.1:0-14455 GCA_027563885.1 Erythroxylum longipes | reverse complement strand
GATCATGCAAATGTGATTGATGCATTTCATTTCATGAATGCATGAAATATAATGGCGGTTGTGACCAGAGTAGCCACTGATCAGAGCTTAAAGCTCAACGAGTAAAAAAGAGCCTCGAGCTTAAAAATGATTCAGAGCCTCAGGCTTAACGTTTAATGAGCCCTGTATGGGACATTTATCAATGATCCCTATATGGGACAGTTATCAATGAGCCCTATATAGGACAGTTTAGGCACTCGTTCACAACAAAGTAATAAATGGAAAGTGGGTGACATAAACACTGCATATGCATAATATGACTGATTAGATTATATTGATTGTGAAATGTGAAATGTGAAATGTTGTGAATGTGATTTATGTGTCATATGACTAAGTGAGACATCGATGATGGTCACTCATTGAGTTCGCAAAACTCACCCAAAATTTGCAAAAATTTTTGGGATCAGAAGAATATCCCGTTAGGTAAACGGGGAGTATCCCTACATCATAAAAGTAAGGGATCGATGTCGGGATCAGTTCGCATCTGTATTAGTGTTTTCCCTACTTTTTTTGTATAAATTTGTATTCTGCATTTCTGTAAATTAATGTATTCCGAAATTTTTGCCTAATGTGCATACAATGGTTTTTATGGTGGAATGTAAAGATATTATGACTAAATTGTTTTGTATTTGTAATGGGACCCAATTTGGCTATTGAAATTCTATTGATTGTATTGTGTTGATTGAAAATGTTTACGGATAAAAGTGGACCCGAATTGGTTATTATTTTTGCATATGTTTGTTGTTGTTTCCAAAAAAAAATTATACTGATTTTTGAATGATGAGTGCTCTAGCATGCCACCCTCGCGGGGCAAGTTCTCAGACATCACACAGGATGTCGGGTACGAGTCTCGAAAGGGTGGGGTGTTACAGGAATAGCAGTATATATCACTGGCATAAATACCGAAAGGATTCAAATACATTTTTGAACCTATATACAATGATGTATATGTCAATATACAATAGTATCTCCAAGTATAGACCAATACAAAAGGGGCTCAAAGAGTCCGGCGTTATAAGTCCTCCCCCCTCGAAAGAGTTTTGTCCTCGAAACTCCTAAGGTGAGGATACAAATAATTAAGGGTACTAGCATCTTATAGCATCCTCAGGTTCCCATGTCATCTCCTCAACCCTATAGCTCTTCCATAGAACTTTAACCGTGGGAACTTCCTTACTGTGCAACCTCTTTATCTATCGATCTAGAATCTAGACTGGTTTCACCTCAAAACTCAGGTCTTCTTTTAGCTCCATTGGAGGTGTCTTAAAAACATGAGATGGGTCTGACATAAACTTCTTAAGCGTTAAAACATGGAACACATTATGGATTATATCCAAGTCCGGTGGTAATTCCAACCGATATGCCACAGTTCCAACGTGCTCCAGTATATGGAAAGGTCCAATATATCGAGGGTTCAAATTTTCTCAGCTCTGAAATTGGGTTATACCTTCTATGGTGATATTCAAAGGAAAAACATATCACCAACTGCAAATTCTAATGGTCGTCGTCTCTTATCTGCATAACTCTTTTGACGATCTTACGCAACTTTCATTTTCTCCTGGATGACCTTTATTTTCTGACTGGTAATTTCTATCAATTCAGATCCTTCAACTTTAGCTGTACCAACTTCATCCCGACATAAAGGTGTATTGCATTTTCTCCCATAAAGTGCTTCATATGGTGGCATACCGATACTTGTTTAATAACTATTGTTGTAAGCAAATTCTATCAAAGGCAAGTGTCTGTCACAGCTCCTTTAGAACTCCATTACATATGCTCTTAACACGTCCTCCAGTGTCTGAATAGTCCTCTCTGACTGACCATCAGTCTGGGGGTGAAAAGTAGTACTAAACTTCAATTTAGTACCCAAAGATTCCTGAAATTTTGGCTAAAATTGAGAGGTGAATGTCAGATCCCTATTCGATATTATCGAAACTAGCACTCTGTGCAGCTTCACAATCTTATCAATGCATAACTTTGCCAACCTCTCCAACAAGGAGGTTGTGTGGATAGACAAAAAATGAGTAGACTTCGTCAATCTATTCACTATAACCCAAATAGCATCGTGACCCTTCGATGTACGAGGTAATCCAACTATAAAGTCCATTGTTATATGCTCCCACTTCCATTCCGAAATGGGTAAAGATTGTAACATACCCGCTAGCTTTTGATGTTGTGCCTTTATCTGTTGATAGGGAAGGCATCTAGCCACAAATTTCACTCTCTCTCTTTTCATCCCTGGCCACCAATAGCTCTCTCTAAGAGTTTGATACATCTTAGTGCTACTAGGATGCATTGTATAAACTGTGAGCTTCTTCAAGATAGATCGTCTGAGATCTTAGTCATTTGGTACACAGACTCTGTTTCTAAAGACTAACAACCTATCTTCTCTCAGTCAGAACCTCTCATCCTTTTTGGATGGTAATTTCTCTCAAATGACCCTTAACTCAGGATCATCGGCTTGTGATCTCATGATTTCATCAAATAGTGTTGGCTGAACTTCAAACCGTGCTAACAGTGTTCTATCATCCTCAGCCACTGAGAGTCCAAACCTAAGGCTCTGTATACTGATCAAATGAGTCATATAAGGATTTTTCCTAACAGTTATTACTGAACAAGACTTACAACTTAGTGCATAGGCCACCACATTTGCTTTTCCAGGGTGACAGTCAATCATAAAGTCATAATCTTTAATTAATTCCAACCATCTTCTTTGTCTGAGGTTTAGCTCCTTCTTTTTCATTAGGTACCTTAGACTCTTTTGGTCGGTGTATATACGGCAAGTCTCCCCATAAAGATAGTGTCTCCAAATTTTAAGTGTAAACACCACCTTTGTGAGCTCCAAATCAGGAGTAGGATAATTTAGGTTGTGCTTCTTTAGTTGTCTAGAAGCATATACTATCACTTGCCCGGTCTGTATAAGCACACAAGAAGTCAATCATCTTTTCAATTCCTGAAAACTCACATCACATTTGTCATCCCACTAAAAGTTTACTTGCAGAAGCCTCGATAAAAGGGCTGCAAGTATTGAGAAGCCCTCAACAAATCTTTGATAATAACTAGCTAACCCTAGAAAGCTACAAACTTCTGTCACATTTTTGGGCTGTTCCCACTCAAGTATAGCTTCCACTTTTTTTGAGTCCACATAAATGCCTTCTCCTGATACCACATGCCCAAGGAATCCTATCTACTTCAACCAAAATTCACACTTTGAAAACTTCGCATACATCTATCTTTTGCGAAGAATTTGCAGCACAATCCGGAGATGTCTAGCATGCTCCTCCCCATCCTTAGAATAAATCAGAAGCTCATCAATGAAGACTATGACAAACTGATCTAAATAAGGATGGAATATGATCAGGCTGTTACGTTATGCAAAAAATTTACTATTTAAACCTCTATAATACTGCAACCTCATGGGTCGTTCGCATAGTATCTAAGGTGTAGATCTCACAAGGAGGGTTAATCTAGTCCTAAAATCTAAGATCGAAACTAAATCATCTAAAATAAACAATAAATGCAGAAAATTAATCAATCAACAATAAATTATGATAATTAAATTCTAGAAATATAAACAAAATAGCAAATCACACGACCAAATACAAAATCAACCTAGAGAATACAAATCGATAGAAAGGGGGTTTTAATATTAAATTAATAAAAATCTAATCAATTATGCAATTACCGAATTATTGGGTCTAGATGGTCCTAGGGTGGATTACTCTATTTCGAGTTATAATCTTTAAACCTTAATTGATAAACCCTAATTTAAATTATGGAATTATGATCTCTTGACTCACAAGTGACCCAAAACCTTAATTAGTTCTAAAATTGTCTAGTAACGTACCAGAAACCTATGCTCGATCTCTCATTACGTGATTTCAATAATTTGATTCAATTCCTATCTAGCAAATTACCTAACTCTCGTTAACTCAATTTGATGATATTCACTCGACTCATCCTCTTAGTTTATTGCCAAATTATTAAGAACAGATATTGAATCACAAATAACTCAAATAAAACACAATAGATCAAACTTTATTAATCTCAAGAATCAAAATCCCAAAGGTGAGTTTAGACAATATTCAACATTTAACAAAACCTATTCTCTACAATTATCTCAAATTCATACATCAATAAAACTGAAATAAATTGGAAAATATGCTTGGAACGAATCAATGGAGGTAGCGACCATGAGAAACCACCACTTCCGAGAAGTACTTCGCATCAAGCTTCATCTTTGTGTCTCTCTTCCTTCGTATCCTTCCTCAAATCACTCAATTGAATTTTGGTTGATGTGAAAGCTCTGCAAAGGCTCCTTCTTCTATCTTGTAATGTTCTATTTATATCTTGGAAGCTCTAAGGTTAATTCAAGGTTGAAATGGTATAAAAAATCTCCTGAAATTCGAGTTTTTATATCAACCTACGCAGGCCACGATCATGGCCAGTGCCTAACCCATTCTTTCATGATCATGGCCCAAAGTGCACGATCGTGGCCTGGGTCTTGTCAACTCGTCTCTTTTGTCACGATCATGGCTTTTTGTGCCACGATCATGGTCGTAGGCTATGTTTTTAGCCCGAAACTCTTTGAAACTTCTCCGTTCTTATCCGTTCACCTTGAAACATTAACAAACACATCAAGTTACCTAAAAAATATAACATTTAAGCTTAAAGATTGATTCTAACCCATAAAAACAATTAAGCACATAAATTAACCCAATCACACTAAACACTCAAATTAACACTCAATACCTAACAAATTGAACCTTAAAATATCATGCAAATCATAACTATCAACATCCCAACACTTAAACGTTTGCTTGTCCTTAAGCAAATAAAACAACAAACACACAACACACAATGTAATAACGAGGAAATGACTTTGACTTTATGAAATAAATTTAATCTTAAACACAATCATACAAGTTATAAATAATCATTAACATGAAAAATATATGTCTAGGGGCTTTGAACTAAATATACAATTTAATTGAGATGTAAGTGTTAATTTATTTACCCTTTTCAATTGCACACACAAATTAATAATTCTTTGGTCCTTTAGACTCTATAACTGTTCCTAAGTATATTTTCATGAAAATTCAAGCGTACTATAAGTTCGGTAGGTTTTTTATTAAGAAATTACAAACATTTTTTTAATGAACATAGAGTTAGTCTTTTTACGCAGAGGCAAACATTGGTAATGAATGTCGATCCAGTTACTCAACTAAGTCATATTTTTATTAAACCGCATGGTTAAAGCGTCATTATAGATTTTTGACACGAAGGTACACATTTGTGATGAGTGTTGATTAGGTTACTTGGCTATATCACATTTTTAACTGGCTACTAGCTCTATTTATAACCTGAAGGACAGCGAAATAGTGATTTGTTTAACAATTTTGTTTATTTTTTATTACCTACCTTGTTGTTAAGCTACTCATTTTCATGAAAAATACTAGCTAAGCTACTTAAGTTAAAATGCCTCAAATTATGAATGAATGTGACAACCTATAGGGTGCTAAATTTACAATAAATGGTAATTAAGCTGTATATTTATCCAAAAACTCCTAATTCACTAATTTTGCGAGCTAATGATTATTTACAACCTAGTAGACCATGTTCAAAATTAAATAAATTTCAATCCATCTAAGCCATTGACACATTCATATAGTTCACACAACACAACCTAATAACTATCATACAATATGCAAAATTCACATCCAAAAGAAAAACACATAACCCCTCCTCACACTTGAACCACACATTGTCCTTAATGTGATAAGAGAGCACACAACACATAAAAGACAAGAAACAACATAATTGAAAGTAAATAGAAAAATAAACATAAAATTAGAACTGAAGGGTAATTTGGAAAAGCAAAAATAACTAATTGGAAAAATTAGGTTAGACATAAATCCTATGGAGATGGAGGTGGTGATGGTGATGGTGTTGAAGGTGGCAATTGATTACCTTGAGACTCGAAATATTTATGGACCTGATGGATATCCTAGCTTTGGCATCGTTGTGTCCGCACCATTTCAAAAAGTGTCTTATTGGTTTTGAAGATTGCATCCAAAACCTTCTTCCCACCTGGTTCTTCATCTTCTTCTTCCTCAGATTCTTCACTAGTGGATTCCTCTCATGCCTGCCTATGTGGCGTTGAGCTCGAGCTAACCTGACTGGTCCTAATCCTGACGTGTGTCTTCTTGCTGATTTCTCTCAATTCCATGTTATGATGTAGGATTTCAGCCCTTCGTAAGTGGTGATGATGTAGGAAGTCAAAGGGTGGACAATTAATCCCATTCGTTCCACGACAAAATGTTCTGCAATGGTAGACATTATATACCTTATTCCTAGATTGTTGCTCCTCTTGTGTAGAGTTGCAACAATAGCATTTAGCACATGTGTAAATGTGCATACTAGAATGATGTGGTCTATGCACCATAATATAAAAAGTTCCTTTATGGAACACTTGCTTGTTTCGGTTTTATTGAAAACCAACTGACATATAAATTTGTGCAGCAATAAGTGTTCTTGGGACCTTATAATGTTGTTATGAACATTCTTGGCATAAAATTACTTAATTCTAGTAAGCTCATTCCAGTATTAAGAAGCAAGAAAGTCTTCATGATGATCGACGATGGAGGATTTAAGGAATCCACACATCTCGCACATGAATTCTACATTTAAATCACAGGCTCATCCTCCTAACCTAAACCATAATTCCTTGGGGTTCCTAGGGTCATAACTCATTGAACTGAAAAATTCCAGTGTGAGCTCCTAATAAATAGGAAATTCAAATCGTATGAATTGGGCCCACTGGATCCTCTCAGCTAGGTTTTCTGCTCGCTCACATAACTCTAGCCTATCAAGCGTGTCAAAATCAAAGTATTTTGGAACCACAATTTGTCTAACATGAAGGGATCAGAAATGAGTACCTTCCTCCTCGTTATAGATTGGAAAGGGTGCGCCAAAGTCTTCTGGTCGGTTTCTTCTTCTATGTCCTGCAACTTGCTGTTGTCCATATGGTTCTCGTCAGGCTGATTGTTTAATGCGTGGCATGATTCGGTAGAAATTTGGAAGAAGTTGGAGGTTAAACATTTTTTTAGAGAGATGTAAGAGTGTTCGGATGCTTGGATTGCAGAGAGATAAATTTTAAAATGAAAGTGAATGAAAAAGGGAAGTTAGAACTGACTATATAAGTGGTAAAATGGTAAATTTTCTTTTAAAGATTTGCGCCCTCCCTCTTCCTGCATAGTTGCAGGCCATGATCATGGCCTAGCTACCACCACTTCCTAATATTCTTCTTTTGTACTTTTTCCAATCTTTTCCCTTTCACTTCTGAAGTCTTTTGTGGCCCTTTTCACCTCTCTTTTCATGCTTGAACATCATCCATATAATTCCAAAATCCTATTCCTTTCTTGATCTTATTGAAAAACAAAACTAATCCTAAATCCGGAATGTCAACCATTCTAATAAAATTAAACAACGAAACTAATATTTTTCCCCATGGGTTGCCTCCCATGCAGTGCTTTTTTTATCGTCAGTAGCTCGACGCTCCTTTAAGCTCATTGTGGTCAGAACGAATTGTGCGATGGTAGCGTCGTCATTAATCTCAAAGTTTGAACTTGAGCTACCTTGCTACAGTCCCCATCTTCTTTGCAATTCTTTTTTCCTCTCCTTCTTCACGAGCACTTCTTTCTGAAAGTATTCTCAGGATCCTCTATATCCTCCCATTCTCCTCGAGGCTCGGGTTCCTTGATATCTACTGGAGGTGAGGGAGATCTATACTCTCTTATAGACACCTTGAAGGTCAATTTCTCCTTTCCTATTTGTAGAGTTAATTCTCCCCCATTGACATCAATGATTAAATACACAATGGCCAAGAACAGTCGTCCAAGAATTATCGGGGTTTCCACATCTTTACTAATGTGCACTATGTAGAAGTCTGTGGGAAAGGTATATTTATCAAATTTTACTGGAACATCCTTTATAATCCCCATCAATTTATGTTTAGTTTTGTTGGTTGTCTTTACTAAAAAATTGGTGGGCACTAACGCTCTTAACCTTAATTTCATACTGAAGGTGTAGGCCATCATGTTTATACTTACGTCTAGATCTGCGAATGCCCTGTCTATGATTATTCTATTGATGTTACAAGGGATGAAAAAGTCCCCTGGGTCATCCTTTTCTGTGATGTTGGGGTCATCTTCCAATTATCACTTCTTGACCTTCTTTTTGACAGATTCCTATAATTTGAGCTTCATCTGTACTTCTTCCGTCACTTCCTCGATCTTGTTTTGTGCAATCTCCTATATTTTTTCTACTTCCCTCTTTGCATATAACTTCCGCTGCTGTATAATAGGGAATACAAATACACATTAAGTTACCTTAAGTGACTCGATCACGGGCGCACTTGGAAAATTTTCTTTACTTGCTTGACTTTCTCCTTTATCTTCTCCTTCCTCTACCTTCTCAGGTTCCTTATCCTAGGTTTTGCTAATTGCTATGATCCATTCTTTAGGATTAGACTCGGTGTTGCTTGGAAGAGTTCCAGCATTTTAACTAGACATTACTTCTGTAAGTTGGCCTACTTGGACTTCTAGCTTATGTATGGATGAGGCATGGTTCTTTGTAACTTGCTCGAATTTTCTTTCAAGCCTTCTATGTGCATCCTCTATACCGGGATCTTATCTAAAATTCTGTCTAATTTTGATTCCATCGAGCTTGCTTTATCTTGCTAAAAGCACGATTGTCCCTGAGGCCTGAACTGTCCTCCATTGTTGTTTGACCAGGAGAAGTTATGGTGGTTCTTCCACCTGGGGTTATAAGTGTTGGAGTAGGGATTGTTACCCCTTCCTCGTCCATATTGTGCTCCAATGTAGTTCAATTGCTCCTGATTATCTGATAGTAGTATTTTGTATGATGTTTTAAGGTTTAATTTGTTATGCATTTTGTGTTAAACTGAGTGTTGAGCAAGCATTTAGGGTTTAATTAGATTAGTTTTTGTGTTTAAGTGTTTTATTGGGTTGGTCTGAATCTTTGAGCTTAAATTGTATATTTTTGTTGTAGGGTAAACAGGGAAGAATGGTGAAGATTTGAAGAGTTTCAGGCTAAAAGACATAGGCCACGATCGTGCACAGTAGCCACGATCGTGACAGAAGAGGAGAAGCCAGTAGCAGCCAGGCCATGATCGTGACAGAAGAGGAGAAGCCAGTAGCAGCCAGGCCACGATCGTGCATCATGGGCCACGACAGGCCACGATCATGGCAGGCAGGGCCATGATCATGCCCTACTTTGGGCTGATAGAAAAACTCAAAATTTGGGTGATTTTTCGGACCGTTTCGACCCCAAGTTTGACCTAGGGTTGCTACAGAATAAATAAAAAAATACCTAGTAGCCGCAGAGGGAGAGATTAGAAAGCTGAGAGAGCTACACAAATGTGAGATTCTATCAAAAATCTGAAGGAAAACCTAGATAGAGATCAATTGATTAAGGAAGGAGATGAAGGAAGAGAGGCACGGAGATACGCTTGACATGACTTACTTCTTAGAACAAGTGGTTTCCCGCAGTCGCAACTTCAAGATCCATTCCGACAGTATCTTCTAGTTTTTATTTCAATTACATTGATGTATGGAATTTGAGATTGATTAGAATTATTTATCATTGAGTGTTGATTTTTCTGTCTAAACTCACCTTCGAGTTTATTTATTCTTGAGATTAATAAAATTAATTTGATTGTGTTTTATTTCGATTCATTGTGATTCAATTTGATTCTTCATAACTAGGTAATAAACTGAGCAGGTGAGGTGGTGAAAATCATCGATTTAGGTTAACAAGAGTTAGGTAAATCGATAGGTAGAGAATTGAATCAAATTGGTAGAGTTGTGTAACTAGAGATCGAGCTCAGATTCCAAGTAGGTTAATAGAAAACGTTAGAACTAATTTAGGTTTTGGATAAATTGCAGATCGAGGGATTGGAATTTTCATAATTTGAATTAGGGATTATTAATTCGGGTTAAGAATTATAACTCGAGAGAGAGTAATTCAACCTAGGATTTTCTAGGCCAATTAAAGTTGTTAGTTCGCCTATGGCCCGGGTATTCATAATACGCAGCGAAATGGACCATACTACATAATAAGAAGTATAACCGAAAATCACAACACGTACGAAATTACCTCTTAACACGGATTGGTATTTATTTTTCTGATTTGTAGATGTTGCAGTGCGCGAATGTCCTCTACCGGTATCCACATGAGGATGAATGATCCAGGCAGTGGTTAATGTGTGCTAGCACGTTCTAAAACATTTTTTAAATGCCGCACAATTTTTCTCTCGGAAGAAGAACGAACAACTAGGTCTAGGTGGCTAGGGTTTTCGTCTCTCATCTAATAAGAGATAAGTTCTCTATTTATAGAGAAACCCTAATCCCTATTCCTATTAGGAATAAGAATATTATAATCCTAAACCTATTAGGATTATGGAAGCCCAATAAGTTTCGGCCCATATTATATCTCATATAATAAAAGCCCGATAACTTAATTTAATCTAGCCCAATAAATATATCCACATATATTTATTTAGTGCCTAATAAATTAGGCCCAAGAGAATAAGCCCAAATCATATCACTCTTTGTGTGCGACCCTGTAGGCTCATTTGATGTTGGTAATGGGCTTGATCACACTTCAAAGCCCATAAGTCATAAGTGGCCTCTAGCAAGACATTATGACTACCCAAATCAAATGAGGATTGGTAATTCGATTTAACCTGTAACCATGGTTACAAACTCAGTCCCTTTGTAACACGATATCAAGATTAATCAAAAGGCATGGTACATGTCAACCTTTGATTAATCATAGTTTCTTAATTCCCAAGTTGACCGACTATAACAAATGACATTGATGACTCCTTATCAATTCATTTGAGCATAGCCATGCATTTCTTCAGTCATACTTGTCAAGATGCCCAAATTATATCTCTCTCATTTAAGAGAGGTACAAAATCCCTTCTACGTCATTCACATCCCTCCGCATGATTCATTTAATGTCCAACATAAGACTACTTATTATTCGGTTAAAGATAACTTAGTCTAATGTCAAAACACTGAATTCCTCATGTAGGGAACCATGATGACTTCAGGTCAGAGGACTAAAGTCAAGCCATATTGAGAATCACTAATGACATGAAACCATGTAGTGTTCTCTATGTGGGTCGGTCCAATATATGTTCTATAACCTATATCTATGTTTCTGATTTGATAACTCATATCCATAATCAGTAAAACGTGATCATCAATTAGAACACATACTAGCCTTAATTCATTATTGTTTCACCAATAACGATCGACCAGGGACAGTTTAGAATAGTATTATAGTGCTTATGGTTTTACTATCAAGTCACACACTTGATGACATAAGCCTAATACTACTCATGAAATGTAAATCACATTACATAAACAATATACATGCATATATAAAAGAATACCTCATAATATATTATTAATAAGTCAGAATGTCAGTACAAAAGTCACATATGACTATTGGCCTAGGGCATACTACTAACAAAATCGAAAATTTCATAATTGGGTAGATTTTCTTTAATTTTGAATAGATTCCCCCTTTCTCTTAATTGATCGCTTCCAGGTTAAAATTTGGATTATTTATGTGAGTTTGCTTTTTTTTGTTCTTTGGGTTCTTTAATTTCTTGTATTTGATTCTCAATTGATTTAAATTTTTCAATAGTTGTTAAATTAGGTTTTGCGAACTTAGCTTCCATTAGATTTTAGAACTACTTCCCTTTCTCGTGGGATCGACACCTTAGGTACTACGTGAACAACCAGTGCACTTGCAGAATTTACCGAGGTTATAAATAGTAAAAATTAGAGCATGTAACCTTGAGCGAACAAGTTTTTGGCGCCATTGTCGGGGAAGGCAACTTAGTTCTATAGTTTAAGGTGTTAGGATAGCTTTTAATTTTTGTTTTTATTTTTCGTAGTTCTACATAGGAATCATGCTCTTACATGAACACAAGAGTCACGAGGGGTTCGATTCACAAAATTAAGACTTTAGATTTAGACATAACATGTTTAGAACGAACCCTTAGGAAAGCTCTACGAGAAGAAGAAGAACAGTTCGAGAAAGCACAAATGACTGAGGAATTCTAAAGAAACATAGATCAAGAATTCAACCTTGGTAGGTAACAACAGAGGACCCTTAAGGATTTTATGAGGCCAGGGTTCAATCTTACGAACCAAGGAATGGCTAGACCACTTGTTCAAGCGGTTTCTTTTGAAATCCCCTCTTAAACATGCTTCAAGAGAATTTCCAATTCTATGGACTTGCAAATGAAGACCTGAATGCTCACATCGTGAGATTTCTTGAGATTTGTGATACTTTTCGGTATCACCAGATGTTGGAAGACGCAGCGAGAATTAGGTTGCTTCCCTTTACGCTTAGGGATAGAGCGCAGGGTTGATATCATTTACTGAGCCCCGCTAACATTACAGCGTGGGAATAGTTAGTACGTTCCTTCTTGGATAAATATTTCCCACTAACAAAGACCACCAAAATTATTAAGGAAATTACAAATTTCTAATAAGGTGTGGGGATTCCATTTATGAAGCGTAGGAGCGTTACAAGGATTTGTAGAGGAGATGCCCACACGACAATCTACCCAAGGAGTTCTTACTGCAACATTTTATAACGGAGTAAACCCACAGACTATAGGCACCATCGATGCAGCGTTATAGGGGAATCTTTAATGCAAAATACGGTCAATGAAGTAGAGGAATTAACAGAGGAGATGGCCAGCAATAACTTCTTATGGGCTAATGAACGTAGTAGGCAACCAACTAACTTTAGGGAGCAGAAGGGAGTTGTTGCTATCGATCAGATGACGAAAATGCAAGCTAAGATCAACAACTTGACCTGACAACTCAGTAATATGAAGGCATCATCCTCAGCTATGTTAAAAGCCATGCAATCGAAGTGCGAGCTGTGTGGCTAATTTGATCATGATACAGTGGACTGCTTTTTGATGAGAGAAGATAACCCAGAGCAAGTTCATTACATGGGAGCCCAATTTGGATGTGGAGGGGGTAATAATCCCTACTCCAACACATATAACCCTGGGTGGAAGAATCACCCAAACTTCTCCTAGTCTAACAACAATAATGGAGGGCAGTTCAGACTCCAAGGACAATCGAGTTTCCCACAGGACAAAACAAGCTCGATGGATTTGAAATTGGACAAAATTTTGGATGAGATAAGGGGAATGGAGGAAGTGCATAGGAGGCTCGAGGGTAAATTCGAGCAAGTCACGAAGAATTATGCTTCGTCTATCTACAATTTAGAAGTCCAAGTGGGGCAGCTCGTAAAAGTAACGTCAACCTAGAATGCTGGAACTCTTCTTAGCAACACCGAGTCAAACCCAACGGAGCGTATCATGGTTGTAAGCCAAACTTAGGACTAGGAGCTAGAAAAGGTAGACACAGGAGAAGGTCAAGTAGTTAAAGACGACCTTCCAAGTGAGGCTGTAAGCAAATCCGTGTAAGTAACTCGACGGGTATTCCCACACTAATTCTTCGCTCAGAAGGAATTATATGCTAGTAGAGCAATAAGAACATTACAAGAAATTGAGCAAACGAAAGTCGAGAAATTGATAGAACAAATACAATCTAAATTGGAATTACAAGAGTCCGTCACAGAGAAGGGAAGGAGCAGATACTAGAAGACACCTCCAACATAGTGAAGAAGGATGATCTAGGGGACTTTTTTATCCCTTGCAGTATCAACAAGATCATCACAGATAGGGCATTTGCAGACTTGGGCGCAAGTATAAATGCGATGCCCTACACTCTCAGTCTTAAATTAGGGTTACGAGAGTTAGTGGTCACAAAGTTTTTAGTTAAGACGACCAATAGAACTTTACTTAAACCGATGGGAATCATATAAGATGTGCCGATCAAGGTCGGTAATTTTATCTTTCCCATAGATTTCTATATTTTTGATATCAATGAAGATAAGGATACCCCGATGATTCTTAGATGACCATTTTTATCCATTGCATGCTCAATGATTGATATGGAGGGGGGCGAACTAACTTTACGAGTAAGGAAGGAGCAACTGACCTTCAAGGTGACTGTTAGAGAGTACAGAGCTCCTTCAACTCTAGTGGATCGCAATAAACCCAAACCTCGAGCAGAATGAGAAGACATTAAGATTCCTGCAAATGCTTTTTGGAAGAAACGCTCGTGAAGGAGAAGGCGAGGCATAGAAAACTCTAAGGAAGGTGGTAGTTGCAATATGGTTGAAAATATTAAGACTTTGTGTAACATCCCCTCACCTATGGGAAGGGTAATTTGGTAATTTAGAATGGGTTAGGAGTGTTAAATATTGCATTGACATATTCATACATTCA
>JAOQMS010036395.1:0-14455 GCA_027563885.1 Erythroxylum longipes | reverse complement strand
TCACAATTGCATGAGCATGAGATGTGTTTTCCTAATCTCTCGATTGATCGCCCGTGTACCCGTTTCTATGGTTCAACTCGTTATATGGAAACGGGATGTTACACTGTTGGACGCATCCGATGATCACTGATGATAAAGAAGAGGCAGTTCAGAAAGATCCATCTGAATGGACAAGAGTCAAAAAAGAAAGTGCACTTGGAAATTCACAAGCAATGCATGCAATATTCAATGCTGTTGATGAGTGACGCTTCTCAATGATTTCATCCTGTGAATCGATAAAAGAAGCATGAGATGCTTTGCAAACTATTTATGAATGGTCAAAAACTATGATAGCATCTAAACTACAGATGTTAGCAGTGCGATTTGAAGAGCTGAAGATGGATGAGAATGAGAATATTGGAGAATTTAATGAAAAATTGTGAGACATAGCAAATCAGGCTCATCAACTGGGGAAGAAATACTCCAACGTGAAATTAGTCAAGAAAACGCTGAGATCCCTACCTCCATGATTTATTCCAAAAATTGCAACAATAGGGGAGGCCTACGACATTGATAATCTATCATTGGAAAAAGTTATTGGAATTCTTACAAACTTCGAGATGAATCTTTCAAGAGGTAAGTAAGAAAGAAGCAAAGGTTTGGCACTACATGTGGAAACTAGAAAGAGTGTGAATGATGCGGCAGATGAATCAGATGAAAACGAAGACTTGGTACTTCTCACACAAAATTTTGGTGAATGGATGAAAAAAAATGACGAAGGACAGACCCAGCTTTAGACAATATGGCAGAAGTTCATCGAGTAACAACTCAAGACAACAAGTCAAGACACAAAAGGGTGAACAAAAGGTAAGAAGAATCCAATGTCATGAATGTCAAGGTTTTGGACACGTTCAAGCCGAATGTGCCAATACTTTGAAGAAAAGAAAGGGAAAATCCTTCACAAGCACCTGGAATGAAAATGATTCCAATAGTAAATATGGCAGCGAAGAAGAAGTCGCTAATGGTTCTGCGTCAGTTGCTCTATACAGAAAAAGTCCAGTTACTTTCTTAACAGTAACTGAGAAGGAAGTAATTGAAGTCGAAAAAGGGAGAAAATCGAAAAATTTCGAAAACAATTCAGCTTAAGATTCATTATCATATTATGATAGCGACGAAAGTGCCCTAGATGATAAAAAAGGAATGTTTACGAGGATTACAAAGCTATGTATGCAAAATGAGTGAAAATGTGTAGAAAGAATGAAAGATTGAGGGAAGAGAATCTTTCCATGAAGAACACCATACAAGAGCTAGAGAAGAAGTTGATGTTAACATCGGATAAGCTTGGTGAAGCTAGAATGAAATTGATAAGTACTGAAAAGGGATTGAGAATGTTGAATGGAGGCACGGGAAAACTAGATAAGTTGATAAAAACTAGTAAGGTTAAAGGGAATTTTGAAGTCATAGGCTATAAAGTGAGAGCTCGAAAGTGAATGAGGAAAGAGTTGGTATGTCCAGATCAGCCCAAGAGGTAAAAGTATCGAAAAAGGCGCGAAGATTTATGCCCACATTTCATTTTTTTGGAGTAATTGGGCATATAAGGCCAAGATTTTATCAGTTATTATAGATGTTGTTTCAAAGAAGACAAAGCTGAAAAAGTATACATCCTCCATAAAAATTTCAACATCAATCTTCAATACCGAAATCTACTTGGGTAAAAAGAAGTGAATTGCAAGCTCTCGTAGTTCGTACATCAATGAAGGCAACTTTACAACATGGTTGGTATTTTGATAGTGGATGTTCACACCATATGACGGGGGAAAAGGCTTACTTAATTGATTATTAAAATTGTATAGATGGTCATGTGACTTTCGGAGATGGAAAGAAAGCTTCCGTGATTGGTAGAGGAACATTATGCGTGGATGGTTTGCCCCCTCTCAAGAATCTGCTCCATGTCAATGGATTAAAAGCAAATTTGGTAAGTATAAGCCAACTTTGTGAAGATGGTTTGCTAGTTAAATTCACAAGTGATGAATGCAGGCTACTTTCTGAACAAGGAGAATGTATCATGAGCCGTAAGTGATCAGCCGACAATTGTTACATGTTGCAAGTCATGACGACATGTAAGTCAGCTACTCATGAGAATGACGTTGATTTATGGCATCAAAGGCTTAGGCATGCAAATTTTGATCTCATCAGCAAATCAACAAAATTGGAGGTTGTGAAGGGTCTAGACAAAATGAACAAAGAAGGAAAATCAATTTGCAGTGCATGTCAAATGGGAAAATAGCTGAGAGTGCCACATAAAAAGGTTAGATATGTTACCTCATATCGTATACTTGAACTAATTCACATAGATTTGGTTGGTCTGACACAACATGATAGCATTGGTGGAATAAGATACTTTCTAACTTGTGTTGATGAATATTCGAGATATACATGGGTATCATTTTTGAAAGAAAAATCATATTCTTTCAAAGATTTTATAAGCCTATGTGTGCAGGACATGAATCTGAAAATATTGACTATATTGAGAATTCGATCGAATCACGGAAGGGAATTTGAGAATACAAGCTTCAATGACTTTTGTGATGAGTATGGCATTGTTCAAGAATTTTCAGCACCCAAAACTCTACAGCAAAATGGAGTTGCCGAAAGGAAAAATAGAACACTTCAAGAAATGGCCAGATATATACTGAATGGAAGTAATGTGTCTATGCGATTTTGGGTCGAAGCGGTCAACACGACATGTTACATATGTAACAGAGTATATCTTCGAAGCTTTTTGAACAAGACGTCGTATGAACTTTGGAAAGGAAAGAAACCAAATGTAGGTTACTTTCGTATTTTCAGAAGTAAGTGCTATATTCTCTGAGATTAGGAACAGCTTGGAAAATTCGAGAGCAAAAGTGACAAATGAATTTTCATTGGCTATTCAACTCAAAGTAAAGCTTACCGAGTATACAATCAAAGAACAAAGAAAATACAAGAGTCCATAAATGTTGTGATAGATGATGTATCTTTATTGAATGGACAAGTGGCGGAAGAAAATCAACTTAATCAACCATCCAAATCAGCCCAAACAAGCAACGAGACGAGCTTAAAGGACATATCTGCAGTTAGTTGCTACTGAGAAAGTAACTACAGGAACTAATTTGCAGTTAGTTGCAAAGTAACTGTGCGAACTGAAGAACTTTCAGTTACTTCGGATGATGAATCACCCAAAACGCTAGAAGCTACCAAGATTCTTCATCTCGAATCCGAAGAAATCATCCAGTAGAAAACGTCATTGGAGATGTTAGAGAAAGAAGAAAAACAAGAGGAAGAAAAAGGGTTGATTATCAAGAACTTGCAGGCTACTTGTATTTCACATCTTCATTTGAGCCAAAGAGTGTTAAAGAAGCACTACAAGATGAATTCTGGACAGCAACTATACAAGAAGAATTGATTCAGTTTGCACGGAATGATGTATGGGAATTAGTGCCAAGACCATCGGATACTAATGTAATTGGAACAAAATGGGTGTTTCGAAATAAAACAGATGAGTAGGGTAATGTTACCAGAAATAAAGCAAGGCTAGTAGCTCAGGGATACTCTCAGGTGGAAGGTATCGACTTCGACGAAACTTTTGCACCGATGGCATGACTTGAATCTATCAGACTATTATTGGGTATATCATGTGTAAAGCAGTTTAAGCTTTATCAGATGGATGCAAAGAGTGCATTTTTAAATGGATTTATTCAAGAAGAAGTGTATGTCAAGCAACCAAAAGGATTTGTTGACTCATCTCGTGCAAATCATGTCTTCAAGCTAAAGAAAGCTCTCTACAGTGTCAAACAAACACCAAGAGCTTGGTACAAAAGGCTTACACAATTTCTTATAAGGCAAGCGTATAAACGAGGTAGCGTTGACAAAACTATGTTTATTAAAAAGTTCAAATATGATTTTGTGATGGCTCAGATTTATGTTGATGATATTGTGTTTGGAGCTACACATTCAATAATGGTAGATGAGTTTGTTGAACTGATGACTTCTGAATTTGAAATGAGTATGGTAGGTGAGCTGAATTTATTCTTGGGTTTGCAAGTTAAACAAGCGAAGGATGGAATTTTTATATCCCAAACCAAATATGCCAAGAGTTTAATCATGAAGTTTGGTCTCGAGAATGCTAGACATGAAAGAACACCTATGAGTGTTTCAACAAAATTAAACAAAGATGAGAATGGAAAAAGTGTTGATGAGAGTTTATATCGAAGTATGATTGGAGGCTTATTATACTTGACTGCAAGTAGGCCAGATATCTATTTTAGCATTGGCGTATGTGCTCGCTATCAGGACAACCTAAAAGAAACACATCTGACAGCGGTAAAAAGGATCATCAAGTATGTTAGCGGAACATCTTATTTTGGGATATGGTATTCATCTGACTCAACACCTTATCTAGCCAGATATAGTTATGCGGATTGGGGTGGAAACTTAGATGATCGGAAAAGCACTTCGGGAGGTTGTTTCTTCCTAGGAAACAATTTGATCTCTTGGTACAGCAAAAAGCATAATTCAATCTCACTATCAACTGCTGAGGCAGAATACATCGTTGTAGGTAGTTGTTCACAACTTCTTTGGATGAAACAGATGTTAGAAGATTATGGGATTTATCAGAATGAGTTGACTATCTTATGCGACAATAAAAGTGCTATAGATATTTCGAAAAATCCAATTCAGCATTCAAGAACGAAACATATTGATCTCCGGTATCACTTCATCTGAGAGCTTATGGAGAGCAAAACAATCATCCTATCACATGTATCTACGAAAAAGCAGTTGGCGAATATCTTCGCAAAACCTCTTGATGCAGTAAGGTTTGAACTTCTCAGAGGAGCTTTGGGACTCTGTGCCCTACATTATTAGTGTTTTTATTTCTCAAAAAAAGAAAAAGAAAAGATTTTTAAAAAAAAGAGATGCGTTGCGTTTTGCCAAAGGGTTTTAAAATCCCTTCAATGTTTTATTTATCATTACCGCCCATCTCCTTTAGATTTGTTTTATTTCTAGGGTTTGATAACTTGATTGGTGATTTGGTTTATGATGATGAGTGGACTATGTCAAATGATTTGATTGTTACGGTCTTAATTGGTGGCAAATTGACTACTTGTCCATCTAGCTCGGTTTTTGATTCTTAAATGCTTACCCAAAAGTATTTTATCATTTTTAAATTGGTAGTGACGAATTGGATGCCAAGTACGCATGTAGTTTCTATCTACTTGGCACAGGCTAATTTACTTTATGCTATCAGGACTGGAATGAGGTTCAACCTTGGAAAGCTCATCATTGATGCGATGTTGGCAATTGAAAGTAAGCCGCACTCGCTACTCTACTTTCCATGTTTAATAACACAGTTTTTATATGCAAATCAAGTGCTGAAGGTAGAGTCGAGTGTTCTTGAGTTGGCAGCTTTAATGAATATAAATCGTCGGATTTTTCATCAATCCCGGGTGGTGGACTTACCATACGTCACACCTGGTCCTTCGGATGCTTCAGGATCGACGGTCAATCCTCATGCAACCTTCTTTACAGAAATTGAGAGGATTGAAGGCATTCTTCAAGTAGCCACTGAGTCTCTCCGGCATTTGAAGCAACGTGTTCTCCGTTTACCTAGCAACTCCTGAAATTGACTTTTTGGCATGCCCAAAGGGAGAGAACAATTCAGATAAGTCTGTAATTTTTTTTCTTCTGCTGTGTTTTGTTGACTGAAGTTGACGTATGATTATGTAATCTTACATTGAGGGTGAGCATTGCAAATCATTTCCTTATATGTCCAATTATGATCATTTGTGTGGAGTTCAAGGGTTGTGACAAAAATGCCAAAAAGGGGGAGATTGTTATATATTCTTTTATTTAGTTTTGGCATTTTTAATTGGACATATAGGATATAATTAGTATAAGGCTGGACACGTGAGTAATTGGATGAGATGTTACTGTTGCGGTAAAATTCATGAAGCTGTTAAAGTGGTGGTGTCGTGGTGGAACTCTTTTGGTTGCATGTTTAAACTTAAGTCGGACTCTTGATTATGTGCGTGATTCGTGCTTATCTTGTATCTACTGTAGATGTCTTCTTTTTGAATTGAAGTTTTGCGGCATCTGAAGTTACGTGAGTGTGTTGGCAATTTTGGGTGAGTGAGTTTTGGTGTAGATGATGCAATACACGGCTGCTGTCTTCGTTTTTGTTGAATAGAAATCTCTAACGTGTGGGCTAAAACAAAGAGAAAATATTTGCAGCTGTTGTGTGTGTTGGTGTCCATCTCTAACGTGTGTGTGCAACAGTGGGTATTGACGTGTGTGTGTGTGGCATTGAACTGAGGTAGATTATTCGTTCAGCTAAATAGTGAGTTATATACAAGTATGCGTGTGTGTCTTTGAAGTGAGCTGAAGGAAATTTCTTGTAGGTGTTGGACAAGAAAAGAAGCAGTGACCGTTAGAGAAGAAAAGAAGTAGTGGGCGAAGATCAACGTAATTTTACCTTGCATTGTTTGACTAGTGGACAGATTTTTTCAGATGTATTTCGGGAAGTTGAAACTATAGGAAAGTCTTCTTTTTATCTCAAGTATATTATTGTTCAGTTCTTAGTTGATTAAATACTTGAGTTATTTTTATTGATTGTTGTTTGAGTGACAGTAGTTAGAAAAATCCTTTGACAAGGTTAACACGAGTCGGTTGTGTTATCGGGTGTGAAAATCTTTCACGGGTAGTGAGTTAGAGAGATAGTTTCAAGGGTGATTGAAGTAGGCTCTGTAAAGTCTTGAGTAAACCTATTATATTTTAATGAAAGATTTAATCTGAGTGAGGGCCCTGCAGACGTAAATAAAGAGTGTCCAACTGCGTTAACAAATTTTTGGTATTCTTATTATTTTGTTTTTGCTTGATTTTATTATTATTTCGTTCTTGCTTGATTTTATTTTGTTCGTGCCAAAGAAACTTACAAAAAGTTGCGAAATATTTAAACGTACTGCTTTTCAGTTATGAATACTTTTTTGGAGTTTTAGTATCTAAAAGGTGAAATGGAATGTCGCCTTTAAGAAATTGCGAGAAATTATAGTCGAAGTTTTGTGTCATTGGCCTGTATTATGTAATATGCCTGGTCAAAGTGTGGTTAAGCTTTTCCGTCTTTGTTCAAGATTGACAAACCAAGTTAAAGATGACCCGTCCTTGGGTTAAAGGCTTAATAGGATAATCCAATCAAAGATAGGAACACATGGAAGCATAGTCATACCGATTTTAGAACCTGGACGAGTATGTATGTTTGTTATACACAGTAGTACTAGCAGAATTTTGAATGTAATTATTCTGTCGACAAACGCAGCATGGAGCCAAAACAATACAGGTGGAGATAACATGAGATGAACTCGCTCCAACTCCAAGCATGTTGATTATTAGCATATATTACTTCATCCAACATAAACATGTCTATGGTGAAGCTTGAAAGATTTAAAGAAGTAGATCAGAACTTCTCAAAGAAATCGTAGATATGCTTATTGACCTCATCCGGCTTCTCTTCATTCAGGAAATGGGCTACCCCTTCTAATATAACCACATCCTGTAAGAGTGGAACGTCTCTATTGAACCCACCCTTATGAATATAATCCTTGGCACTCAGAGAATTATAGGTAAGGTCCTGATCGCCAATAACAAACTTAGTAGGCACTTTCACCTTGGCCCCAGTCCATGGGGCAGTGAGTTCCCAGTTTCTGCATTGTGGAAGATGGCATTGTCAAAGGATAAAAAGGAGTGAAACATTAAGGTATTTCATGCCTATGTTGCCAACTCCAAATCAGTCTTAGTGCTAAACTAGTACACAAGGCATTCAAGACCCAGGATGTAAACCAAATTGCAAGCAAAAAGACCTTATGGAACAATCAATATGGGAAAGCAAAAAGACCTTATGGAACAATCAATATGGGACAAACTAACTTGTGTGCAGGACACGTTCAAGGTTACTTCCATCAAGAGAAGATCAAAGTGAAAATAGGAACATACCTGTCAAGATTTCGGTAATAATTCAATCCTCCCGTAAACCCTTTCTTCTCAAACTTGCTAACGTAGTACTTGACATCTTCCTCAGACAGCCAAGAAGGCAACTCAATAGGAGAGTCCAGCGGTTTGCCAAATCCTTTGCCTTTAGGTAAAAACAGTGGACCTGGGGTTCGGTATGCCAAAAATTCTTTCATGACCCTCTCAGTACCCATCTGCTCAAATTCAGCTTCTATTTCTCCAGGTTCCTAAAGGACATTTTATGTGTTTCATAAACCATTTAGCGGACTTGGGAAGTAGACAATGAAATGCTATAACATTATAAACTACGACAACCAAAAACTAACCAGAAATCTGACGATGTAGTAATCATCACCATAGACAGCCCTCAAAGTCTCAACAACCTTCCTCTTGGGATTCCTAGGATTGAACACCACACTCATGCTGACCAAAGCCTTGACTTTGTCAGGCCTAAATAAACACAAGTACCACGATACTAAAGCCCCCCAGTCATGCCCAACAACAAAAACCTTGTCTTCATCAGAACCCAGAGAGTCAATTAGCCCGACAAGGTCGGCTACGATGTGAAACACCGTGTAGCTCCCAACATCCTCAGGCGCGTCGCTATCGCCATATCCTCTCAGGTCCGGCGCCACCGTCCGGTATCCGAGCGCTGCCAGAGCCACGATCTGGTGGCGCCACGAGTACCAAAGCTGAGGAAACCCGTGAACGAAGATAATCACCGGACCGTCACGTGGGCCCGCCTCGGCCACGTGGATGTTAACCCCGTTAACGTTAACGATTCTGTGCTGTATCGAGTCCATGGGTTGTGTCGAAGTTGTGTTATTGTGTGAGTGTGTTTTGGGCTTAGCATTTGTAGTGCAATAAAATGAAGAGGGAGGGTAAGAGGAGCAGCTGAGAATTGCGATAATTACGATGATTGCCCCTACTAGCAGCTTACGGCAGATATGATTTGCCGTCATAAGTTCGTTTTTGGAACAGATGTTGACTGACGCGCATGTTTGTCGCTTATTGGAATTTAGACAATGTCCGAACCGATTCGAAACGTGGTTGCTTAAGGGAGCAAGGCACCTGTATTGAGCTGAGAATCTTTAATTAGATTGTAAAACCTATTTCAACAAAACACTTTAACTACATTATTGAATTAAACTAGCCTAAAATTGTGCCTTCAGCTATTGTAAAAACTTAAACTTGTGAATTTAAACAAAAGTCCTAGAAAGGTGACAGATTTTTGTATCTCTTGCACTCTAGATGGAATCGCCATTTTTGTATCTCTACGAAATGACCGGTTGTTAAGATGAGAATGAGATGCTTGTTTTGTCGAAGAAATTGGATCCCTTACGTTTCCTTTTCATTTTGGCTGCATAATTGCTTTGGAGTATTGACGCAAGGAAAGGACAATGGTTTCTCGGGTTTTATAGGCCTCACTTCGTCGCTCCGATAACACTCTAAAAAAGAGGTAGGCCCATTTTGTTTCGAATAGTTTGGTAATATTTCAAGGACTCCTTTCTTTTCTTTCCTTCCAGCGTATAATCATTGTAGAATCAGTGGAGGGTTGGATCTTCGATCTTACACGAGACAGAATATCAATTCAAGGAGCTTTAGCTTTCATGGGCTTTCTCGTTGGGATTGGGAAGTCCATTAGCAAATTATTAGTTTATACTCTTGCAGTCAATTTTGGTTGTATATTTAATTGTATAAAATTTATTTTTATTCAATAAAAAGATATTCTTTATCTTTGTGTATTTTTAATTATTTAATTATTAATCATAAAGATAAAATCCCTGGAATAATTATTATGCAATTAGAAATTATAATGTGATTATAATTATGAGATTCAAATTGGATTTTCGTATTATTTTTAAAATGTTCCTAGTTAGTTTCGTCAAGACGGGGTATTGATGAAATGGTTAAACCAGCATATATTTGTTTCTTTCTTATGAAGAAAGTAATCGATCTCATATATTAAAGTATGGGGATACTTAAACAAATATGTGGGTGCTTATTAGAGAATAAGTTCACTGAACTGACCTAATTATGAGAATCCTAAATGGAACATTACTTGTGTATCTGTGGATTATCTCATTATGATGGTTGTATAATTGATCCTTAGACTTGAGATTACCAAAGTTATCTCATGTAGGAATTACTATGTTTTGATGCTACTTATGTTCTATTCTTGGAATAGTTCAATTCGGTAGTTATTGGATATAGTATGAACTATGTGGAGATAGTTGAGTAAATCAATAAAGAATTCGTTGTCCTAAAGTAATTAGGAAGAATGTTCTGCTGTTCTTGATTAGTAATGATTTTGGGAATCTCTGGCTAGAGTAAATTGAAATTTGGTAAGGTTGTTTTCAAGTATCAATTATAAATCATTTACTAATTAGCAAGAACGAATATGATTGGATTATTTAGAGTAGACACGAATTCCATACTCTAAATCCAATTGGAATATTAGATGATGAAATGATTATTTTATACATCATAGCCATGCATAGATAGGTTAAGTCGAACCACCTTAACATTCCTAATATTTGGGTGGTCATGACATGTTGCTAGACGTCAATTATGATCTATGATTATAAATTGTTTAATTAGGGAATTAAAAATAAATTAAAAGGAGTGTTAATTTATCTGATTCTAATTATGAATTAGAATTATAATTTATTATCATGGCCAACATATTAGGAACCTAATGGGTCACACATAAAAGGTCTTTAAAGGAGAAAGTAATATTTGAATTAAGTTGGACTTAATTGAGAAGTTTTAGAAACTTTGAAGGTCAATATGTGATATTTGATCTTATAAGGATTAATTCATAATTATAATTAAAGTTTGACTTTAGTTGTAATTTTGATAAAATCCAAGGATATGAAAAATAAGATTTTTCATATAAAAGGAAAAATTAGAAAAATGGATGCTAGCACTTCTTGCAATTTTTCCTCTCAAATTGGATTTGAGTTTTTCTCCGAAAAGATCTGTGGATACCGTTAGAGGCCGGACAATTAAACGGCTCGTGGAATTGACAGTTTCGAAGAATCGGAAATTTGTAACAGGAAATCAAAACAGGTTAGTATGACTATGTTAGTTTCTTGTTTTATATTTCTAATTTAATTCTGTTAAAGTTGATTCTGTGGAAAAATTTTAAATTATTTCCGTTGCGCTTAGATTTGATCTTGCGTTACTTTTCCAAAACAAATAACTATGTTTGTTTCAATTTTTTCTTTCAATTTTTTACTAATTTAATAAATTATATTAAATTTAAAATATTTTAAAATATATAAGTTTTAATAAAAATAAATATTCATTTATAAATAAAATTTTAGTTAATAAAATATAATATATCAATAAGTATTACATAAGAGACAAATATTTATTTATAAAAAAATTATTATTAAGTTTTATCATATATATAAGCATTAAATATTAACAACTAAAAATGTTTTTGTTTTTATTTGAATAAAATAGAAATTAAAAAATGAAACAAAAACCAAAAACTAGAACAAAAAACGTATGTGAAACCAAACTAGCTCTAAGTTAACGGAGATATTTAATCATCTTATGAATAGATAGAAACTTTCTTGCCCAAATGATTATAACATAAAAGGCAGCTTATTGTTGCAACACTTGTACCGTTAAACCTATCATATTTCTGAGGAATTTATCGAGCTAAGTAGGTTGCTGTTAAGGACATTTTATTCTTGCTTTCATACCCTCATTTGTAGTCATGCTTCTTAGATCGTGGACAATTGAAAGAGCACCATTATGTATTAAGCAAATCGTTTAAACATCTATTAATCTAATGATTGGTACTAGACTTTGAATGACAATTTTGCCCTTAGTGGCAATTTTGTGATTTTCCCTTTTGATGGTCAGTTAGTAATTGTCATTTTAGTTTTTCAATAAATTATCGATTAAATTACGTAATTTGATATAGATAAGGGTAATACATTGGCCTAATAAATGATCTAGATTAATGAGTCAAATTTCAGGTGAAAATGGGTCCCTTTTAGTGTGAACCTGGTCCATATCGGTCTTGTGATGGGGAAGCCCGATATGGAAGCTATATAAATAGGTTATGGTTCCTGCAGTTGCTCATATCATTCACGAGCATTCAGAACTCTGACTTGTTAAGAGGGCTTGTGTTTTGAGAAAACTACAAAAAGACCTAACCACGTGCAGGTGAACATTTTCTATAAAGGTCCTAGGGAGATTTGAGCTCGTTTAACAGCCGAAATCAGCTTCAGAAAATGGGATGGAACTGAAATTAGGTATTCCACATTTCTTCGTTTTTAATTCTTTCACGATCGATCTTGGATACGTAATAAGGTATGTTCTTCGTATTACATATGATATCAGAGTGGTTACGTGATCGGATTGTCGAAAACGAAGATTTTTTGGTTTTTCATCTCAGATGGTTTTTCTCCGTTTTTGATTCATTTTTTGATTTTTTACGTAAATAATTACGTAGAAGTGGTATACATAGGGTTAGTTATGAAAATCTAGTCAAAAACGGGTGAAACAGAGCAAAAATCGGGTCTCCAGGATGCCAGAAATTGCCTCCGGCATTGGAGGGAAGGAAGAATGTCAGGCGCGTGCACAACCCGCTACAATGATGAGGGTTTGCGTCGTACAGCTGGGGCGGACGCCACCCGCGTTCCAATCAGCATGGGAAAATAGGCGCGTGTGACGTACGTGCCCGTTCAGTCCTTCCATATGGCATAGGCCGATGGAAGACACGTAACAGCACGTCTGCGCGTGGACTACAGGTGGTACGCGTCACTGAAAAAAAAAGGAAATTCTCATAAATTCCCATAAAGCTATCCCGAGTATTTTTGGGTTAGTTTTCGGGTCCAGGAATTTTTTAAAGTGATTTTTCAATTTTTCTAGATTTATTACATTGGTAATTGGATTCCAAAAAAAGTTAAAGTTTTTTAAAGCCAATTTTGAGTGCATTTTTGTACTCCGAACTGCACATAAGGGAGACACTTAAAGTTTTATGTCTCGTGTGGTAGGTTCGGTATTCGAAAAAGTACGATGGACACTCTCATTGAGATTTTTTTAATAAAAATCTCAAATAAAGTTTAAAGATAATGTTTTTAGTTTTTGTATGTGATTATTTAACTGTGCATTTAGTTTTTGCATTTATAATTAATTTTCACATACATTTTGCCCATATAGGATATGAGAATGACATAAAGTTGTATCCCTTGTGTTTGTGATACTTTTAGGGTACTGATAAGATTGTAGTCACCACAGTGGCCTTTCGAGTTAGTATTTGGATTGTATCACTTGCATGTTTGGGGATGTCTCTAGTCTCATATTCGATTATTCTGCCCATAGGTGTTGACCTTATATGAGATTTTGAGATGTACATAAAAACATTTGATAAAGGAAGATCGATATTTAAATGATCTATTCACCCACAGGCGGTAGTGTCATGAGAGTTGATGGTTTGTACTTTGATCATTTTTATGTAGAGGTCTAATTGCATATATTATGTAATCAGCCACAGGTGTTTCATAATATGTGCAATCGAATTCTCTATATAGATACTTTTTAATGCTTTAAAGTATCGCTGTTATCCTGCATTTATACTAATTTTGACATTGTCTTTTCTGTTTTTCAGTCAACAACAATGCTGTCATTATTGAAACCTTAAATGGTTTCAACTACAAGAAGTGGAAGAAGGACGTGGAGTTCGCATTGGAGATTGCGGACATCAGCATAGCCATACATGTCGAGCGGCCTCCCCTACTTACTTCAGCTCAGAAGCTGACAAAGCAGCTATGGCAACCTGGGAAAGGTCAAATAGGCTGTGCTATTTGACCATCAGGAGGTCGATACTGGATCACCTGTTGACCAGACTTGCGGAGACGACAATAGCAAGAGAGTTCATGGACAACATCTCCCAGAGGTACAAGGTCTCTTCTAATGCTTAGAAGAGCGCCCTGATCAAGGCGTTTTTCTCCATGAGGTACACCAGAGAAGGAGGTGGGCAGGAGTATATCATTCAGATGGTGCACCTTCAGAGAAGGCTGAAGGCACTTGATATACCGATCCTTGACGAATTGATAGTGCATCAGGCACTAAACACTCTTCCGCAGGAGTTTGAGATGTTTGTCACATCCTGCATCTCACAGGATGAGACTTGGGACATCAATGCCTTGATTTCCCAGTGTGTTGCAGCAGAGGAGAAGATTAAGAGCTCTCCTCATTCAGCTATGTATGTAGCTGCGAAAGGCAAGGGGAAGGCTAAACCCCAGTAGCCTAAGGGCAAGGATAAGGGTAAGACACCCTGTTAGACTCTGAAATTATTTTTTTTAGTAAATATGACTTGAATGAATTCGGGTATTGTTAGAGGAATAATTTATGGATTGATGAAATTAAAGTAATGATGTTATAAGATGCATAAGGGTATTTTCGGTATATA